>CAJVQA010010012.1:0-11681 GCA_910591915.1 Cetraspora pellucida | reverse complement strand
CGGTTATTCTTTATTTTTTTGCGATTTTTTATAAATTAAAATTTTTTTTCATCTAACATAAATATACAAATTAAAAGGTTTAAATCACTCTATCGACTTCTAAAGTTTAAAAGAAAACTTTTTTTTTTAAAAAAAGTTGTAAAAAAAATTTTAGTATGACAGGTCCTTCAAATGCCTCGCAGATTATACAAATTTGGATATATTTTTTAAAAAACGATATAAAATGGATTTAAGAAATTGGAAGAGAGCGATATTCCCTGTATCACTTCATTTTAGTAAACTGTCAAAATATTAGGTAAGCATTACGGACCGTGTTAGATAAATTAAAAGATCAGCGTTAAGCATGGTGGACAATCCTCGTTACACAAGCCTTCCAGATTTGAAATTTGTGACTCAGAGCCAAGTCGTCCAATAAAAGAATCTAGGATTGTCAATCACATGAAATTGAATTATTGGTTATTTTCTTACACGTGATAATTGACCAATTACATTTATTATAATCGATAACAATCTTTAAAATTATTATTTTACTAAATCGAAGATATCTCGCGATCTAGTGACTAGAATTTAATAATTTTTATGTCATTCGATTTGTCCCATTGAGACGAAGCAAATGATATAAAAATTATTAAATTCCAACCGTGAGTTTATGAAATATTATCAATAATCTAATCGCCAATTTCGCTTATATTTAATTTATTAAAAATTTCATTTTCTCTACAAATTTATTATCTCTACTTAATTCAATTAATAAGACATATTCTTTCAAATTGGTTTATATTATACCTTAGAATGATAATATTTAAATTTTAGTAAAATATAATTTAATAAAAATGATAATTCAGTATAGTATAGTTTTTTATATTTTAAAGAGTTTAAATGTAGTTAACTTAACCTTTTACTTAGTTTTTTGTATAAATATTATTTGAGATCTTTTTGTGCTTCTTTCATGAAGTACCAGATCTTAGTTACATGTTTTCTTTTTTATTTTAATACTGAAATGCCTTCATATATTTAAATTATAAGTTTAACTATCTTAGATCTCTTATAAACTTTGTTCTTAATAAAACTTTTTAAATACTGTGATTATTTTTGATTAATTTAATAGAATATTAGCATTTGATTTTCTTTCCAGTACTTTTTTTTTAAATATATTTAATTGATAAGTTTTTGAAAAATCATGAGAATAAAAAATACTTAAAGTGTATAAAAAATAAAAAAATTTTTTAATAAATTGTGTCAATTACTATTAAAATGAAAGATGTTCACCATGCTTAGCATAGAAAAAAAGTTGATGTTACACAATTGATTTTACACACAGTGTGAAACATATAAAAAATTATTTTACAATACTTGATCAGTCCACTAATAGATGTTATAATTATAATCCAACATCATTTTTGCAATAGTTTAATTTTGTTTGTCTCATTTGCCATATATGATCATGTGATATGAATATTTGTGAATAGATTGTAACAGTTTTTTACTATGCATGAATTAGATTGTAACAACTTTTTATTATATATAATTAAATTGTAACAACTTTCTACCATATATGGATTAAATTTAATTGGATCTACATTTAGAACTTCTTTGTAATCTGAGAAAGAAAATTTTTATCTATTATTTTTATAAAGCAAGTGCAAGTGCAAGTGAACTTGCAATTGATATTAATATTTTATATAATAATTTTTATTAGACACTGAAACAATAATAAACTATTATTAAAAAAGCTTTAAACAGCTATTTCTTTTATGTTTTGCTTAGAATGACTAATTCAATTTTGAGTTTTCACTAATTTTTTTTTTCTTTTCATTAGAAATTTTACAGAACAGATGAATTAATAATCATGAATTGTCAAAGTTCATAATGAAAGACTATAGTGAAAGAATTTGACAACTATTTTCAAATATATAGAAAAAAATGGTATAACTTATTCTGTTTAAGAACATGAACCATATTCTAAAAAATTAATATGATTAATTTATGAAAGTTACTCAACCAGAGGCATCGATCATCTGATTTTTATTTTTTTTACTTATTAGAATTAATACATATTTGTATTCTTCCTAATATATATCTTGTTACTAATTATATATAATTTTTAAAAAAAATAAATAAAAATTGTATTCTTAATATACATGTAATTTAAAATCATTGCATGATTTTTTTAAAATTAATTTTATTATTAATAATTAAATTTAAATAAAATAAATATATAAAATAACATATACTAATTAATTTAATAACAAGTTTTTATACACATGATTTTTTTTAAAAAAAATGTCAGCCTCTATTACTATTTTATATTATATATCAAATTATCATAAATTATTTACTAATAAAGATCTTACAATCATTGAAGCTTCGAGTATTGTAAGATCTTGAAATTTAAATTCTTCTCTCAATGTTATCTTAATTGGGTTTTATTCTAAAAATGCAATTCAAGAATTAAGTTTATCCAAATTTGAGAATAGAAATGTAATACTTGTAACAAAAAATTTTCGTATTATTGAAAACATAGATATTAATAAAAAATATCCAATCTTAAAAGTAAGTTTGAAGATATATATATATTTATTTAATTAATTAAACAAACATTTACATTATTATCAGTCAAGAATTATGTCCATTAATTCAATAAAAATTGTTAATTTATAAGATCATCATTATGAATTTATATTGGTTTTACTTAGATAATTAATGTCTATTTAGATAATATATCCATAAATTATATCTTAATCTTTCATTAGACTATATAATAATGTGATATATATCTGTTTTTTATTAAATATTTGCTTTGTATTTTTTTACAGTCACTTTATTATAAAAGAAACTTTGATTAAAATTATAAAGCAAAAATCATATATGTAATTATATCACAGATAGTTTAACAGTTATGTATTAACATTAATCTGTGAGGCAATTGTCAATTTATATAATCATCATGCAAATTTTCTATTGTTTTTCATAGATAAAAAAAGTTATTTGAACAGTATCTCTATAAACTATATACTAACCTCTCATATTGAACTAAGTAAAAACATTATATAGGTTCATCTTTCATCAATTATTCACTTTATTATTTTCTATAACTGTCATAATGTAAAAAAAACTTTAATCCAAGTTGTTGAACTATAGATAATAAATTAATGTCAGTAATCCAATCTATCATGTTATATTAAAATTAAAATACTGTATTAAGTATATATATACAACATCCAAAATGCTCAAATAACTGTATTACTATTATTGCTTTTGTATTATATCCAAGACTTCTATTAATAATTATTAATTTATAGTAGAGTATTAAACATGAACCTATATTCTAACCTAAATTATATGAATCTTGAAGATGGATAAATTTATAAAACAGACTGTAGATATTTGTTAATGCTTTTTATTTCTTATAGTAGGTAATAATATCTGAAGTTTAGAATAGTTTAAATATCTAATTAGTATTTTATTAATTAACTTATTGATACTTTGATTAATGAACTCAGAATAAATGCTATCAATATCTGTAAAAAAAAAAGTTTAAAGCATATTTTGACTGACTTTTTATCTTAAGTATGTAATATTCTTGTAGAATATTTAAATAGAGGTTCTGTAAGTACCAACACCAGCATCATGTTTGAATTGTGCCAGACACAGAGACAGGTACTATTATTATGTTTTAATAGTACTATGTCTGGTACTGCAGAACTCTAATTCGAAGATATCAAATAAATTTAACTAAAAAAATGTCAGTTTAAATAAAAGTGATAGTGATTTTTAATGGATGAGTGCTTTATATTTAAAGGATATAAATAAATTACAAGTTCAAACCATTCAAATAATCTTTATATAGCAATAGTCTCTATGTATTATAACAATAATATAATTATGTATAAACATGTATAACAATAATGATAATAGTAATGCTAAGGTAATGCTTTGTTTTTAAGTGAGAGAAATTTGGGATTGTCAATTTTCTGTTTTTTTTTTTTTTTAATAAAAAAAAAGAATAGTCTATAATTAGAAGAATCTTCACAAAAATTCTTATAGTTTTCTTAAAGCTGTTAACTAAAGTGCATTTACTTAGACACTAACTTTCCAAATTATAAGTCAACATATACTGGATTTTTAAATAAAAAGAATTCATATATTCTTTTTTTCATTTATTATCTGATTTATTTTGGTCTACAAGTGCTTTAAGATAAAAGAAACTTCAATCAAAGTTACAAAATCTTAAAGACAAACATTAATCTTATGAAAGAAAAGATTGCCAATTCAGATTTACATAAAGAGTTTTTTTTGAACTTCATTGATAAAAATTACAAATATGTTAACTCTGATAAAGATAATGACTTATTAGATAACAGGGTACAAGTTTTTTAATAAAAGCCTGGCATCTGAAAATTTTGGAACAGAAAGCACCACAAATAATTGTAAAATAGAAATGCATCTGTTTGTTCTAGATGAAATTGGGTTTGAAAAAGCATATACAATGGCTGTTATAAATAAAAATAAAGAAGTTATGTAGAAAGACATTGATGTAGAAACTAATGATAATAGTGATAATGTAAATTTAATGCTAATATTAGAACCAGAGTCAGAAGAATCAGCAGAGAGAACAACATATTTGATAGAGAATTCACAAAGTCAAAATTTGATATCCTGTGTTCTTTTGGATACAATTAAAGATTGTATTCAACACTGTTTTAATAAAACAAATAAACAAAGGCCTTTAGTACAACTCATAAGAACATAGGAAATAGACCATGATATATTTCTAAAAGTAAAAGAAGAAGACAAATTATATTCATTAGACATTTGTTATGCTCACTTTATATTTGACCAAAAATTCTACAAATCATATATTAAAAAGTTGCAATTAATTAAAAAGAATTGAATTTATAATTACTGCTGTCTATTTTGTAATAAGTGTAGGACTTTTTTTAGTTATAGAAATATATGCATACAATATTTGATACAGGTTAGTGATCATAATATCCAAGTGCCTTGTGTTGGTTTAAAAGTCTGTTCAGCTTTTTCTTGCAATGAATTATCTGAAAATAATACTGATGCTAACAAGTCTGATAAATACCAACCACACTTTATATGCTCTGATTGCTTCAATTCAGAAGGAAAACATTTTTTTAAAAGAAATAAACAAGAAAATAACCCACCTTTTTCATGTAAGAATCTGCATGATAATGATGTTACAGAAGCTCAAAACTTATGGGAAATTGGATATTAAGCATCTCAGAAAGTGCAGTACAAGAATATAAAAAAAAATTTTATCACACTTAAGTGTAATGCTTAATAAAACTGAACTATGTCCTGTTAATAATCCTACAAGCCTATTATATATCAAGACTGCATTATGATTGAAACATGTTAATATTATAAAGATAAAAGATAAAAACTATGACTTTACTACAGATACATCTATCAAAGTTAGAGAGGCACTTAGAATTGCAGTATTGAGATCATGTCATAAGGTGCAAGAGAATAAAAAAAAACTTGAAGAACCAGATTCTATAAAAGATTACCAAAATGGATTTTCTAGTTGTTTGTCAAGATTCTTTAAAGAACTCATCACTGTATTAGTAAAGAAAAAATTTGCAGCTGCAATTCAGAAAAGAAAAGAAAGAGATTTGGCAAAAAAGGTTTTTAATATAACCAAAGTAGCTAAAATATCAATTTTTTTTTAATATCAATTATTTTAAATATTGCATTTCCTAGTACAAATGTATAGTTAATACACATTATGAGCTTTTTTTATTGCAAACCTAAATTACTATCTTCTTTATATAGTATTTTGTATGCAGCTAATATTTTATTATATATACAGAAGTATGAGCAACAATTAGAAAAAAATAGAATCAAAGAAGTGCATCCAGAGAATAAACTTTGGAAAGACAAAAATATTCAAATATTATAATAATAAATAATATTAACCTTTTAGAGAAAACATATGCATATAGTAATATCTATGATATGATATGCAATACATTTCATGCTACCTTAAGGATGGTATTTCAATTTGCTTTAAAACTGTTTAGTTCTAAAACTGATACCAATAAAATAACAAAAATAATGCAATTCAAAATATTTTTGGTACATCAATATTTACTAATGATCTATTTGTAAACTTTGAAAAAATTTTCTTTAATTTTTTACATACTCAACATGAAGACTGGAGTGCAAGTAATCTTCTTCATAAAATTGCACAACAAACAGAACTAGGATGTCAAGTTTTACCACCTAATATTATAATCCTTTAATCCAGAGATAGTTCAAACTGTAATAAAAATGTTTACAATGCATATAATATGTATTTTAATAATGTAAAAGTAGAAAATAATAATCATTTATATGTAGCTTGTGATGAAGCAATATTTTGCTGACTAATACTATACAAAGATGCTAATGAAAAAGTAGGTTTGCTTTTGGGACAATGGCATACCTTAAAAGATATATGTAGCATATTGATAACTATCTTTTTAGGCTATAGGATATTTAACTTAGCTGCATCTCTTTGTGTTAAGTACTTAGATAAGTTAGAGAAAGTAGTAGATTATCAGGTAACTTGTAGAGTTCTAGAGTTAATTTAGATGGCTGTTGGCATAGCAATTAATTGATACTTAATTAGTAAGAATAAAAAAATGAATAGTATCAAAAATAGTAATAATAATGTGCTAAAGGTTTGGTATTATTATTTTAAATAGGCAGGATTCTGGATTGGTTATAAAGTTGAAATTCCAAAGAAAATTTTGAAATGTAGTTTAAAAACCTTTCAGCATTTTTACACTTATTTTCTATAGCTAGAAAAAGTAATTATATAAGATTTGTTGCTTATTTTTTGTCATATATTAAAGATGATTTATCACTTAAAAAATTACTTCAATATGTTTGTTCAATTAACTTAATATGCCCTAGTTATTATTTTGCATTTGATGAAGCTCTTGAATGATTTAGAGTAAATTTTGTTAAACAAAACATTAAGGAAAAACCTATTGATAATGAATATCTTAAATAGCAAATTGCTTTTATGCAGTCTAAAAGAGATCATTAATCTTTATTACTATTAAAATACATAGAAGATACAATTATAGTTAATAAGAATCATATAATTAATTTATATAAAAAAGAATTATAGAAATTATCCTCTGAGTTGTTTAATGCATTTTCTTCAATAGAGCCAGAAAATCATAATCTGTTTAAATATATAAAGGAAATAAATAAAACTAGGTTTCAAAAAATGTTTTCATGTTATAGTATTGGTATTTCATGATTAAATACTATTTTATGCCAAGACATTTATAAAACTAAAGCCAGAAATTTTAAAGATCATTATGCTTGTAATATTACTATGTACAAATTTAAAAGCATTCAGTTAACAATAATCAATAATGATAATGATAAAAAAAAAAAAAAGAATTAGAAATGAAAAAAAATACAAGTGTTTGGTTTTGTAAAGCATTTATATTAGCAAACTACTGAAAATAAAAAAAATTCTTAAAACTATACTTGATAGTAACAGCTTTTCTGAGGTCAAGGCTCTAGAAATTCTAGATTAATTTGAAGATAAAAATGGGATTTGTAACAAATTCGCAGATATTGGAATAATAAATGGTATAAAAAAAACATCAATAATAAACAATAGTGATTAATACTAGTTTAGAATATTCTTATATTATACTAAACCAAATAGCATTAGCAGAACATATATTATTAGTTATTATTATAAAATGGAATTGGTGCTAAAACAAATAAATATGTATAAAACATTTTGTTATTATAAAAGGTCTACTAATAATAGTCTAATGATGAGATATAGTGCTAGTTATTATGATAATAATAGAAGTTAAAGTAAATGAACATAAATCATTCAATAATTCTAAAAAATCTGCTAATAGTAATAAGTAAAATAATTAAATTTAACATCATATAAATAAAGCCTATAAGATGATAAGCATCTATAATTACTTTTTGGATCTTCAATAATTTTTATTTTAGTAAAAACTTTTAGTATAACAATAAGAAATAAGATAATTCATAAATGCTAAATGTTTGAATTTATAATGAAGTTACTTAGCAATCTTTCTAAACACTTAATTAATAACAGATTTTGCTAAGCCAGATGTAAAAAACAAATGATTAGTGGCAAAAAGTTTGTAAATTAAATAATAAATTCTTTTAATATGGTTTTATTATTAAAAATATGATAAACTTTATCAAATTCTGATTATTATTACAATAATAAACTTACTTGACTCTGTTTAAAATATTTTTTACTAAGTAAATTTATTTACCAATTTATAACTTATTGGCCAAAACACTTGATAATGCTCTTTAATAAATAATACTTTATCTAGGTGTGATTCTTTTTTGAAGTGCAAAAAAATTCCAAAAAAAAAAATAAAGTAGTTAAAAAAGTAAGAGAGAAACATACTATGAAGTGTTAATTGGTAGGTCTCTATAATTTTTACTTAAGACACTCTGAGAATTAAAATTTATATTTATGTATTATATATATTATATCATGAATAATAGTATCTTCATACACTAAAGAATCTCTAGTTGGTATAAAACAGTGAAGACTATTGTGATAACAGATTTTAGATAGGATTAGATAGAATTAATAAACGAATAATAAAGTAACTACAAACTGCAAAGCACAAACTACTTACCCGATGCTAGTAAAAGTACAAGTATTGTCTTATAAGACTCCAGTGACCATCATTAAATAGAACCCATCTGCCCTAAAGAATAAGCTAATTCCGCCATTGATCGTTCGACATAGTTACATGACCCGTAACCCGAAGACCAAATCGAAAGGAGTCCTGACACCGATTCGACGTAGTAAGATTCCGGTTAGAATGATAAAGAAAAGAAGAAAGAAATTAGTAAAAGAAAGTAGTTGAAGGAAAGACTCAAGAGAAGAAGAAGTACTTACCTACAGACGATAAATCGTTCAAAACCGCAAGACATCTGATCATCACACAAAGCCAACCTTTGATTAGCACCAGACTCGCCGATTTAGGAGCTTCAATTATATGTATAACTACCGTGATGACAGGATGGTGATACCAAATACTGTGACCAATCACATGAAAAATGCATGAAATGCAATAAATTACATTTAGGATCGGAAAAGGTATATCGGATCCAGAGGGGTAGATAAGGAATAATGGGATGATGTAAGGATAAGTTACACATCCTTAAATAAATTAGACAACGACATAGAAATTAAATATATTACTGTAAATAACATTTAGTAAACTTTAAGTAATAATAAGTACGAAGTTGCATTTGTAAGTGATGAATTTTATATTATAAATAAAGGCCGAAATGGCCTTTAGGAGCAGTACACTTCATTTGCTTTATTAAACAATAAAATTCCAATACCCTACATTGTACTTAATAAACACTAACACTATTATCGTTACACACCCTGTGAACCCCTAATAATGTCACTGTTCAACTCTTGAATATGTAACTGACCCTACTTGCATTCATTGACCCAAAGTAACCGAAAGCCTTTCTCGCCCACAAGCCAAATCTAACACCCTCTTTTGAAAAGGTTACTTATTGTACGTTATGCGAGGTTTAGAATTTTGGAGCGACAGAGTCGCAAACTTCCGAACCCAACACTATCAAAGTTGAATAAAAAATATATGCTAGATACATTTCAAGTCTTTGTAAATATCTGAATATGTTAGTATTTTAAGTACTAAATACTAAAATATAACATATAGAGTAAATTGATAAGCCCATTCTGACTTTTGTTAGAACTAATACATATTTTATATAGTACTCTAGCTATGGCAAAAAAATTTGTTGCTAAAAGGAGATTCTACTTAATTAGGCACATTCTGATTGAATAAAATTGATTAATTAAATTAATTTTTTCATGACAACCATCTATATAAAATTGATAAAAATTTTTTTATTCTGATTCTATATGTCTATATAATTAAAATAAAAAAATTCAATTAATTTTAGATAGGTAGCTGTTGAAATACCTTCACTCAAGTTCAAAAAAAAGCTTTTTTGTTTTAATAGTTATTCAAGCTTTTTCATAACAACTGCATATCAAAATTGATAAAATTTTTTTTATTCTAATTCTTTATATCTATATAATAAAAAAAATTTATTGATTTTAGATAGGTGGTAGCTGAGATATATTTGCTTAAAATTCAAAAAAAAACTTCATAGCTTTTGTTATCCAAGTTTTCTAAACTTTGAGCAAAGATATCTTAACAACCATCTATATAAAATCAGCTAAGAATTTTTTTATTCTGATTCTACATGTCTGTACAATTAAAATAAAAAAAATTAATTGATTTTAGATAGGTAGTCATTGAGATATCTTCACTCAAAGTTTGAAAAAAACTTGTCACAGCTTTTGTTTTAATAATTATTTAAGTCTTTTTAAACTTTGAGCAAAGATATCTAGACAACCATCTATTTAAAATTAATAAAAAAATTTTATTCAGATTTTTTTGCATCTGTATAAGTAAAATAAAGAAAAACTACTTATTAATTTAGATAGGTGGTTGTCAAGATATCTTTGCTTAAAGTTTAGAAAATCTTTGTTGCAGTATTGTTTTAATAGTTAATCTAAGTTTTTTTCTAAGCTTTGAGCATAGATATTTCAAAACTACCTATTTAAATAAATGAATTTTTATTTATTCTGATTCTATATGTCTATATAATCAAAATAAAAAAGTTCTATTGATTTTAAATAGGTAGTTGTCAAAATATCTTAGCTTAAAGTTTAGAACAAACTTAAATTATCAAAACAAAAGCTGTAACAAAGTTTTTTTCAAACTTTAAGTGAAGATACCTTGACAACTACTCTATTTAAATTATTTTTTACTTTAATTAAATAAATATTTAGAATCAGAATAAAAGAATTTTCATTATTTTAAATAGATGGTTGTCAAGATATCTTCACTAAAAGTTTAGAAAATTTTGGATAGCTATCAAAACAAAAGCTGCAGCAAAGTTTTTTTCTGAACTTTGAGCAAAGATATCTTGACAACCACCTATCTAAAATTGATAAGGTTTTTTTTTATTCTGATCCTTTATATCTATATAATTAAAATAAAGAAAATTTTTATTGATTTTATATAGAAAGTTATTGAGATATCCTTGTTAAAGGTTTAAAAAAAAGTAATTACAATTGAACAATCTTATTTAATCAGAATGTGACTATTCAAAATAGAATCTTGTTTTAGCAACAAATTTTTTTGCTATAGTTAGAATACTATATTTTACATATATATTTGTTTTGTGGAAAATCATAGCAAGTTTTCTGTACATGATTATCATGTAATCATAAACTAATAAAATGTGTTTTAATAAAGAAACTTTATTATAAAAATATTATTATTAATTTTATATAAATATATCTAATTTATATAAATACAATTTATATTATAAAATCAAACTATGTCTGAAATCTCTAAATATTAAACTTTCAGATTATAGTAGTATAATTTTTTTTAAATTAATAATATTTATATAATAATGCAGATTAATCAACATTTTTTTTTTTTTTTTTTCTTAAGCAGTCATGCTAGTACTTTATTAAGATTTTAAAATTAAATTCGCAATTACATAAATATCCTTAACAAACTAAGTCCAGCATCACCCAGCCACCCTAATGGTACCTAGGTGCAACC
>CAJVQA010010011.1:0-11681 GCA_910591915.1 Cetraspora pellucida | reverse complement strand
TGAACCACAATACTGATAAGTAATTAATAAAAGTCAAAAGACCAAAGAGGTTACCTTAATACCAAAAAAAAAAAAAATAGCTTTTATTAATAATAATAAGATAAAATATTTTATTAAAGAATAATTTAAAATATAAAAGCACTTTTATATAAATAAAGCACTTTAAAAGAAGATTATTTAAAAGCTATTTTAGAACTTTTAAAAACTGTTAAGAACTTTTAGAAACTATTAAGAGCTTGTTTAAGAACTTCTAAAAACTATTAAGAACTTCTAAGAACTATTAAGAACTTCTAAGAATTGTTCTTTTAAAAGAGCAAAAAGTTATTCTTTTTATAGCTTTTAGTCTAATAATTGATTGGTTTTAGAGCTATTATGTGTTGTAGCATCATTCTGAACCATATAGATGTTCAAAATGTAGCAAAAATTAAGAAATTCTATATGTATTTCACTAATAATGCTTATGAATAAATAGTATTACAAAGTAGATTTTTAGCATAACATAGTATATTATATTATTAGTAGTTATTATATATTTATAATTGTATTTTATATTATATTTATTATTAGTTATTAGTATAGTTATATTATAGTATATGGTAGTTAGATAATAGAATCTTAATTGGCTGTTAGAAGTGTAATATAGACATATAACATTGGATAACATCTATGATGTTATTATTGTCTTACAAACTTCAAGTATCCTTACACAAGTTTCATATATCCTAGTACAATTTACTATGCCAAATAATACAGTACAAGAATTCCAAGTATCCTTTCTATAATTCCCAGATGTCTCTGCACAATTCCAAGTATCCTTGCACAAACTCAAGTACCTTGACACATGCCCCAAGTGTTTTAAATACAAATGACAAATATATATAAACATTGTTCCAACTATCTCTATACAAACTCCACTTGCCTCTGCACAATCCCTACTATCTCAAGTATAGTATCAAAAGATGTCACTCAAACCTCCACTACCTCTACTAAGTAAAAAGATATATAAAGAGTACTTTTTCCCCTTCCTTACCAATTCTAAGTTCCTATACTTTAACCTAGACATAATGATCTTTTAATTATAAAGTGTAATATTCCTCCTCTAAAGTAATTCTTATAGGCAAGATTGTCACTATGTGTGTTATTAATAAAAAGTTAATCTATATACTGTTATTATCTTGAACTGTTTGCCTATTGCTGTGTAGTAAAGTGAACTACCCAACAAGCCAAAAGTACACATAGTCAAATGGAGAGACTACAACAAGAATTGACTATATATGGGTATCAGAAGAATTGGCCTCAGGTTTACAAAAGACAGAAATTAAAAAAGTGAAAGGAATCACTGAAAGTAATCACAAGATAGTAAAAGCAGAGATATGGATCAAACATATGATAACAAAGAACAACAAGACTGAGATTAAAAGGAAAAGACAGACAAGAACAGTATATCTATATGATTAGACAAAAGAAGAAGACTAGGAAAAGTATATACAAGAATTACAAAAATGATTAGAATTCAAAGAGATGCTAAAAAGAACACAAAGAAAAGAATAAGAAAAGAAAAGAGAAATAGACAAAATAAACAGCATATGAGACATAATAGAAAAAACAATTATTATAGCAGCAAGTAAGCATCTATCTAAAAAGAAAATATATAAAATAGTAATAAATAGAAGAAGCAGTCAAAGAAAACAGTGCCAAGAGAAGAATATTGTAAAGCTGCAAAGATTAATCAAATATGCAAAGACAAAAAAAGGCCAAGAAGTAATAGAAAAAGAAAGAATCGAAACGAATAAGAAACTATGAATATTAAAAAAAAAAAAGATATAAAGCTGCCAAAACTACATAAATGATAGTCAAATGCTTGAATAGAAGATATAAAAGGTTGGCAGAAACTGTTATAAGAGATAAAAAAGAAAAAATAGAAGCAAAGTCAAAAAAAGCAGATAGAAAAAAATATAGATAAGAGATGTAAAATAATTAAAACAGACTAAGAAAAAATGATAGCTAGTCTGTTAAACAAGCTTTACAAAAAAATAATGCTCAACAGATTTATCAAACAAGAGGAAGAAGTAACAAACCTGATAATAGAGCCAAATTTAGTTAAGATAAGTATAACAGAACATTACAAGAAACAATTCAGAAAAAAAAACATGAAACTAGAAGAAATGTCAGAAATATGAAAAGAAATTTACAAGTCACAAAAACATATCAAAGAGGAATAATATTAGAAAGTTGAAGAGAATATCAAAGAAAAAGAATGAGAAGAGGTACTAAAAAAACTTAAAGCAGAAACAGCTCCAGGCATATCCAGCATAAGCTATATACTAATCAAATAGGCAGGCAAGAAAATACAAGAAATCTTTAGAGCCTTTATCAATCTTTGCTTAGAAGTAGAAGAAATACCAACCAAGTAGAAAATCACACAAGTTTACCTAATACCAAAAGATGTAGAATGAAAGTATAGCTTAAACAATATTTGTCCAATAGCACTAATTGAAATATTAGAAAGGTGGTAACAAAGATAATAACAAAGAGCTTTGCTAAAGTGTTTATAGAAAGAAAAGTGCTTAAGAGACCAAACTATACAGGCCTACTAAAAAACTTAACAGAGCAGCCAGTATATATCTTGAACATGATAATAGAAGAAGCAAAGGAAAAGAACAAAGAAATATAGATACTTCTGTAAAATATAAAAAAAGCATTTGACTCAGTCTTATTGAAAAGCCTTGAATTAGTATTATAGAGAGTCAAGATACCTAGAAAGACAATTAAATACATCTTAAATCTTTTTTATAAAAGACAATTAAGAATAATTACAGCCTACAGATTAACAGAAGAAGTAATAACAGAAGATGGAATAGACCAAAAGAAAGTAATATCACTATTAATATAATATCTTTTTTACGATCTATTACTAGTCAGAATACAAAAGAAAGAAAGTTTAAAGTATATAGTCGAACAACCAATTAGAGAAAAGATGCAATATAATAATATTACAAGATATTGCCAAGCAGCAATCATATATATAGACAATACAATATGGATTGCAAACAGCAAGAATCAGCATTGGAGATCTTAGAAATAGTCAAGAAGTTTTCAAAATAAATGATATAGAAATAAATAGATTAAAATCAAAACTGCTAGTAATGAATACAAAGATTAGAAAAGAAGAAAGAGAAGTAATTTTTGAGAAAAGCAAAATAATTGAAGAACCAAGAAGCAAAATAGTTTGTTTACTAAAAATATAGTTAAACAACAAAATATAAGAAGTATTAATCAAAAAGAAAGCTAAAAAAATAATTAGTCAAATGATTAAAGATCTTAAATACAAAAAAATAACAATGAGCCAGATTGCATATATAAACAATATAATCATAATCCTAAAACTAAGCTATATGCTTCAGTTAACTAAGATTTTAAAAAAAAATATATATGAAATATATTAACCAATAATTTGTCTGACAAAGCAGAAGAGCAATTTGTAAAAAACATTAGAAAATTGCATAATAGAACATAAAGATTCAGTGAATATAGAACATTATAACAAAAGCTAGTAATAAAGCAAGTAAGTAGTCTGCTAGAAAAATTAAACAAACAAGATAATCTAGAATAGCTAACAAAGCTAAGAATAACACAAGGCTATCAAAGAGTAGGCTTGACAAAGAATATTTAGAAACCAAAAAAGATACTAGCTAACATTAAATGTTGAAAAAACAATCTAGCATGTTTAACAATAATAAAAACAAAAGAATAAAGAATAAATATAAGAACTGAAAGTAATTTATGAAGAACTTTTGAACACAGTACCAGAATACAAAAGCTTTTGAAAACACATCTGTGAAAAAAAGTAGAACTAAAATAAGTAAAGCAGGTCTAATATACTTAAATCAACTGCTTGACACAAAAGTTAAAAATCTAATCACATAGCAACAATTCAAAAATTATCATGAGCAGTTAAGCAAGGGCAAGAAAGCTGAATGATTTAAAGAAATAGAGCTAAAGATACTCAAAAGAATATTAAACAGAGAAGTTAAAGAATGTTTTAAGACAAACAGATATAATACTTAAGTAATAAAGATAGAGTGAAAGTATATATTAGAAGATAAAAGAAAGAAGAAATAGATAATATATAGTGTACAAGACTGTAGATGACTAGAAAAGATAGTAAAGAAGAAGAAGAAGAAGATTTTAGTAGAATACTGAAAAATGCAAAATAAAAAAAACAAGCTAGTAACAGAAATTAGCAAATATAGCAGATATACAGAAGAAGAAAAACAGATAGAAGGCAGCTGCCAGCAATGGATAAGAGTAAATAACAAAATTAAAATAATTCTTGATATATAAATAGAAAAAAGTAACAATAAGATCAAGTTAATATTGGACCAATTAACAGAAAAAGTAGAAATAGAAAAGTTAAGAAATAATAAGCAAAAACTCATAGATTTCATAATGATAGAAGAGTTATAACTAAAGATAATTAAATAACAAAATCTAAATAAGAATGTTAACCAAGAAATTATAAAGATACTAAGAAGAAACTTAACAAGAGACAAGAACAAAATTATTATATATACAGACAATGTAACAAATGCAAAGACCAAAGAGGAATTACTAGATCAGAACATAGATATAGGTTGGATTCAGATAAATAAGACACAAGAGTAATCAGAAGAAGAAATATTACTAGGACTAAAAGGATGAACAATATCAACAATTGCAGAATTAGTAACAATATAGACAGGAATTCTAATAATATCAAAAGAAAAACAAGTAGAAATATATATAGATAGTAATGCTGCAATAAGAAATATCAGTAGAGATTTAAAGCAAATAGATAAAATAAAGATCCTTAAGAAGAAAAATGCAATATAAATAATAAAGATTATAGATTTTATCAACACAAAAAAGATACAAATAGTGTTAATAAAAGTCAAAAGTTACAGCAAGAACAAGTGAAACAACAAAGCTGATAATCTCGCAAAAAAAAAAACAACAAGTGAAAAAATAATACAGATAGAAAAAATAAGTTGTAAAAAGATAGAGTACTGCCTAGAATGAGAAAACAATCGAACTAACATTCTAGCAAGACTTATGCAAATTGGTAATGAATGCAAGATTAGAAGCAGAATGGAGAGAAACAAAAACAATTAAAAAATTAGAACCAAAAACAGAAATCATAATTTATAATTAGACACAATTCTGAAAAAAGCTTAAAGCAACTAAAAGAATACACTGCACAACAAGAAGAATTAGTACAAAAAGATGTATATTTATCAAATATATGATAGATAAACTTTCAATCTTAGAAGAACTTAACAGAAGATGATCAGATATATATATAATGACAGAATGTCAAGTATGTTAAGATAAAGTTAAAGAAACATAGTCACACTTGGCATTATGCAAAAGATAAGAAAATCTTTGAAAACAAATCCAAAAAGTAACTATTGCAACAGCCTAAAAAGAGTTAAAGAAAGAAGAAAAAACTTGCATCCTACTATATGTACTATATATAACACTCTTTGAAAAAAGTAAAACAGAAAAAATAAAGATAAGAGAAGCTTTAATTAAAAGTTTAATTCTAAAAAAGATACAAAACAGACTAACACAACTTCTAAACATTAAGGCAAGACAGCAATTTATAGAAATAGTAGCAAAGACAGCATGAAACATATTTTATAAACAGATTTGAAAGATACAGAATGAAAAGGTTAATGAATAAGAGAAAAAAGAAAGCATAATGACTAAAATGAAGAAAAAGAAGATTAAAAAAAAAGATCCAAAAAAGAAAGGAAAGACAAATCAGCAAAAGATCAAAGAAGAAAAGAAACTAGCAAAAGAAAAAAAAGGATAGAATTAATGAAGAAATTAGGAAAACAATATTGAAACTTGTCATAAAAAAAAAAAGACTCTTCTATTACAAACTTTAAGTAGTCAGACAAGTGGCCTACTTCTGCTTAAAATAATGTAACAAGTTGCACTTAAGTACCTTTTAAGTAGTCAAGTAATGTTAAACTTAGTTGTTAAGTAAATCTATGTAATTGCAAAAGTAATTTCAAGAATCTTAATAAAGTACTAACATGATTGCTTAAGTTAAAAATAAAAATAAAAAAAATAAATAAAATAATAGAACAAACTTTACAAAAAAAAATAAATACAAAAAATAATTATATAAATAAAGTTAAATGTAACAAAATAAAATACTACTTAGAATAAAAAAAAATAAAAAAATCAATAAACTAACAAGACTTTTTATAAAATAATTATAAATAGCAGAATAAGAACCAGTTAAAGAAAAACAAAATGTTAAAACCAGAAACAAAATATATACTTTACAACTAATCAAGCTTTTGAAAAGAAATAAACAAAATAAAAAAAATATATTGTACCTCAAAAAAACTAAGCACAAAAAAAACTATAACAATCAGATGCATAATAAACAATCTGTTGATACTGAAAGAGCTAATAAAAGAAAACCAAAAATATATATAACAAAATACAATATTTGTCAAAGCAGTGAAAAAAAACCAAACACATATAGTAAGCTGCAACAAGCAAAGAAACTTGCAGAAATAAATACAAAAAGTGTTAACAATAACTATATGAAAAGAGCTCAAAGAAAAAGAAAAGAACAGAATTTTATCTACCAATCTACCGTTGGCCACCGCCTACAGTATTCACCTACCAATGAAGTATCCCTTCTCCACCAATGAGATCGCTGGATTCGTGAATAGTAGCCAGTACTATACAATTTTAAAAATGAAGTCCTTGAATAAAACCCTGGGTACTATAAGCAGCGGTCAACGAAATTAATTAAACATGAATTTGACTATCGTTTATCCGATTGACATGACAGTACAACAATAAAAGCATTTATACGTAGATTTTTCAATAATTTTATATAACAATTGACATTTTGAACTTTTTTGATATAAGATTGCATCTTTACAACCTTCGTAAAGAATAATCGTAAATTGTTCGAATAAATTCATTAATTTATACAGGTTATACGGAAACTGTTTTGAAAACGTTGAATCCTGACGCAGCAGTACTGATCATACATCCGGGTATTTGTGGATGCCAATGTATTTCCTTTATGTCATTTTGGCCCTAAATTATTATAAAAGACACATTAAGATAATTAAGATATGATAAATAAATCTAATAATCATTCTCCTATGATGTCATACCTGATGAATAAACAAGAGCTGTGATGGCACTTCAATGTCACCTTTTCTTAAGATTTTATGTGAAATTTCTTCAGGATCATGTTCCACCGAAAGATCCCAAAGGGATATTTGGTCATCCGACCCAGAAGCTGCAAAAACTGATTCTTCTATAGGGTTCCATTCAATTGAGGTGATCGGCGCTGAGTGCCACTTAAATGTTGCAACTGGTGTAGGTTTTGTACTATTGCTGTTGTATTAAAATTACAATAATTTTGAGTTATTTACACCCCAAATGTGATAAATTTCGATATACGCACTTTAAGAATGTCCGTAGGTCCCATATACTAATCACGCCGTCATCTGATCCGGACGCAAGCAAATAATCGACCTTCCTATAAAATTCGTGTAATATAACAAAACATCAGCTTGCACAATCTTTTTAGGTAATATACACATAGATATATATTTATAATTTATGTAAACCTATTCCAAGTAATCACATTCACATCCGCTTCGTGAGCTTTGACACTCAATGCTGCTTTCTTTTTACTTCTAATGTCCCATATACATATTGTCTGATCTGCAGATGCGCTTGCAAACACACTCTTTTCTACCGGCGACCATTGCAAGTCTTCCACGGAGGATGTATGTCCCGTAAATGGAATCCTGTCAGCCGTAAATGTGGATTGTGCTTTTGTTGTGAGATAAATATTCGTGTGCATATCGCCGGTTATTAACCTGATTATTAAATCAAAATGATATAAAATTGTTTTTTTCAAGACCCTAAACAACTATAGAATGTTATTCCTAGTTCTACCTTCCAGCAACTGTCCCTGACCAATCCATTGCAAACCCTTCCGTACTATGACTTTCCACAGTATAAAGTGGTTTCTGTGCTTTCTGTGGAACTTGTCGTCCTGGAGTGTCTAGTGAATTGATAACTTGTGCTAAATCCCATATGAGTACTTTTCCTGTTTCAGCCCAAGTTGCTGCTATATAGCAATCCTTCTGAGGCATCATCTTTAACCGAATTTTAATTCAAATTTATATTAATGAAATCGTGTTTCTAAATATAAATACCATTGATTTCAAACGTACCCTGACGCGATTAGCGCCTCCATAATGCTTTAAGCTTTTAATTTCTAAAATTGGATTTTCATCCAGCATTCCATCATCAGAATCAGAGTCATTTTCAGAGTTGTCTGTAAAAATAAATCCATAAAAGATTGGAGACTGACTAGAGGTACCATTATAAATAGTATCATAATTACCACCATCATTCTGGGTCTTATGAAGTTGTGACATCTTCATTACCATCAATTCATTTTTGTTTGGCTTATCTGCTTGTGTGCCAGCAACAATATAAGCTGTAGCTGGATACTGTGAAATTCAAAATCATAAACATATGGAACGTGGGATAATTGATTTCTAATAACTTTGACAAACTCCAACCATTTTTCTCTCTTCACCAAGACTATCATGTAATATATCAAAACTAAGACATGGCCATTTGACATTCAAAGAATGTAACATTTCATAGACAGATTGATCTGCCTCAAGAGCTTCACCTTCCTCCAATTTTTGACCGGGAAGGTATACGTGATCTTCGCTTTCTTCAATTTCCATGGCTTCGAGCGAATTGATATTAATAGAAATAGATAAAAGAACAGATTGCAGAGGCAGCAATTGATTCTTAATAATAAAATAGAACCAATATTATTACCATTTTCACCATCACTAACGGTTTCCGTATCTTCTATTTCTGATTCTGTCTCGAATTCGTCTTCCCATGGGTCCTCGAATTCTCCGAATGACTCCTCTACTTCCAGTGATTCGCCATTTCGATTATGTTTACCAAAAGGTGCCTTTGGGTCTCCCAAAGTTTCAGATTGTTCTAATTCCTCTGTTGAACGTTTCGACATTTATCAAGTTTTCGAAAGCAAAATTTAGCGTTAGATTTTAAAATGAACATCTTTTTGGATCTCGAAAAATGATTGGAAGACTTTTTTTTTTTTTTGATCCTGAAAGATGATTGGACATGATAATTTACAGGATTCCAGAATTTTTTTTTTAGAAATCATTTTTTTTCAAACATGCCAATCGACGCCGCAACTTCGGCCCTAAACCTTTCATTTCCTCCCACAACCTCGGCTACTGGGTTTGTGGTTCCTCAAAGCCGTTCTTTTACAGTATCAGTTAATCCAGTAGTGTTGTTTTCTATACTCGATCATTACCTTCGAAGGCAAGAAAATCAACATCGAGTTATTGGAACGTTGCTTGGCGTAAGGAGTGAAGATGGTAGTGAGGTTGAAGTTCGAAATTGTTTCCCTGTTCCCCATGACGAGTCTCAAAATCAGGTGTGTTTAGTAAAAATGATAAAGCACATATAGATGCCTATTTTTCATGAATCTGTTCTGTAAGTGATAAATTATTCTCGCTCCCAGGTTGCCGTGGATATGGTATATCACCAAAGTATGTTCGAACTTCACAAAAAGGTCAATGCCAAAGAAGTGATTGTTGGATGGTATGCAACCGGATCCAATCTCAATCAATGGAATGCTCTTATTCAAGATTTCTATTCTAAGGAAGTTTCGTCTCCATTTCAAGCTATTCATTTAACAATGGATACGGATCTTAAGAATGAAGAGAAACTCTTGGGCGTTAAAACCTATGTTAGGTACATTTAATATTTTATTTAAGCAACTTATCAACATATCGAATTGACTATTTTCAATTTGGTCAGTGCGCCAATTGGAATTTCGGCCAAACCAGAGAATTGCCTATTCTTACCTGTTCCATGTGATGTCAAATATTTTGATGCCGAGCGCAGTGGACGTTAGTGATCTAGTTTAATTGATTTTCATAAAATAATGGAGAATATCTCAAATACACTAAATTCTATAAACCTTTCAATTAGTTGATCTACTCGCTTCTGCGAAGGATCAGTCGGATCGCTCAACTTCTCTCATTTCTGATATGGATAACCTTGAAAAAACGATCTTGGTTGTTCAAGAGATGTTGGAGAGAGTTTCAGAATATGTAAATAAAGTCTTAGTAAGTAAAAAAAAAAAATTTTCTTATAAATATTTATATCTTATGGTGATTTCTTAAATTTAATGATCTTTTTCAGGACGGAAGTGTACCTGCAAATAATAAAATTGGGAGATTTTTAATGGATACAATTTCAGTTGTACCAAAGATAGATAAGGCTGAATTTGAAAAAATGTTTAATAGTCATCTACAGGTCCGTATAAAATTTTTTCCATGTTACTACAATTTATTTTGTAATATCTCAATAACATATAACTTATTATAGGATTTACTAATGGTTGTCTATCTTGCCAACATGACACGTACCCAACTCGCCATCGCAGAAAAATTGCAACTTCTTGTATAGGGATGGTGAAGTTAATCTAGGTTTGGTTTATGTTCTAAAACCTTTAGGCTCCAAATTAAAAAATATAGTAACCAGGTTTTTATATAAGTTCTAAACTTAAGTTAAATTTGGTTTGATTGGTTTGGTTCAGAACCGAGAATTTAAAATCTGGTTCTCAATATTTTGTAAGACATAAAAAATAAAAGTATATTAAAATAAAAAGTTAATTTATATCAAACTTTAGAATATATATTTTGATCTTTACTTAATATGATCATATTAATTATTTATCGCGGTTTTCGAAATGGTTTAAGATGACAAATAAATTTTTTTTTTTTTTGGTGCACACTCGAACACTCGATTACCTTAGCATGTTGGTTGAAGATTGATGCCCGATTTATGTAATTGTTTCTGAATCTAAGGTAATCGAGTGTTCGAATGTACGCCAAAAAAAAATTTTGTCGTTTTCAGCCATTTCGAAAACCGTGATAAGATTTTGACTTTTATAAAGTAAAAAGAGTAACCTGGCGGTGGAAGATCACATAAAATCGAAGTTAACAAGGTCTATAGAATCTAATGGTTCTTATACCATTCAGTTTGTGGCATTAAGGATTCGTTTCTAATCACTAGATACCGAATAGCCTTTTATTCATATAGAGCGAGTTGATACTTTAATTTTATATCGACTTTACCTTCCAAACGATAAAATTATAAATTTGTTTATAACTATCTTGCTTCTGTAAAACATGTCAATAAAAAAAGTATATAAAGGTCACTTTTTTCTTTTATCTACCTTATTATTTTTTTCTATAATATTTTATATATTTTATTATTTTTTATTTAAATTTATATATTTTTAAACAATTATTATTTATTATCAGTGTGATGCATTGTCACTTCTGATTGACCAATCAGAATTCAAGATCAGGTGTAATGTAAAATCAAAACTGTTTTTTATAAGGTTAGGGTTAGGGATTTATTAGATTAGCAATTTGCAATAGTAAGGAAATTGTTAATCTAAAATTTTATGCTCCGGAGGTCATAATCGCAAGGTTGCCGGTTCGAGTCCAACTGGGAGATAAAAGCTGTGCCAGGACCATGATTGGAAATGATCTTTAAGAGGAGCTTTCCGCTTT
>CAJVQA010010010.1:0-11681 GCA_910591915.1 Cetraspora pellucida | reverse complement strand
ATTAGAAAAATTATAAAATATAATATAGAGCTAAAAATAAATATATACTAATATAGGAAAAAAAATAAATTCTATTATAATACCTTGCAGGGGTGCTATATATCAATAGTAATCTAAGAATTACTAATAATATATAGTACCTTTAAAAACTTTTTTGATAGATGCAATATTAATATTTGAGAAATAACTTTATCTTCTTTACAATGTTTTTTAAAAAAGAAAATAATAAGTTTACTTTTTCTAATAGAATGTCTGCTACTATAAAAATTTTTACTAAATCATATATAATTTTTTTTTTAGATTCAAAAGATTTTTTAAAATATAACCATTACTTTTAAGATAATTATCAAAAGTTAATTTTTGTGTTTAATTTATTAAATATAATAATCATAAAAATTATAAAATAAAAATTTTATTTTTAATTCTAAATTTACTAAAATTTTCTTCAATTTTTGTATGAACAGTAACAGAAGATTTAGACTGCTTATTTCTACTTATTATATAAAAAAAATTTTAAAAAAACTAATTACTAAAAAAAAAATATCATGAAAAAAACAACCAATATTTTATATTTTTTTTTATAACTTTATATAAAACTTAATAATATTTATTTTTTTTAATACTGATTCCATTTCAATAACAATATTTAACTTAATTTTTAAGCATTTTTTTGTTTATTCTTTTTAGTACTGATTTCATTTTAATAGCAATATCCAACTTTATTTATTTTATTATGATTTCTTTATATTAGTAGACATATAAAAATTAAACATAGGTATGTTAATCTAATGAATGATCAGATTGTCAACCTTTCAAATAGTAGGTTAGGTGTTTAAATTCTATCAATAATGAAAATTTGAATAATTATATATGTAATATTTATATTATATTAACTGTTACTAATAATTAAATTAGAATATCTGTAATAATAATTACACTAATATAACTAACAGATCATAGAACATTTGTATAACTTATTATATAAAGAAATGTAAACCAACAAATTAGATAATGTAAATACTAAATAAGTTCTTATAATTATATAAATCTATTAAAATTGAGTAATAAAAAATCCATTTAAGAAAACCTAAATAAAAAATTAATTAGATCTTTGATAATCCTACTGTAAAGACTAGTTCAGAAAAATAAATACCAAAATCATAATATTTAATTATAGTACCTAATCATAATAGTCTGATAGACAAGAATCTTAATATTAAAAGTCTCAAAATACTACCAACTAGGTTGTTAAAACAAACCAAAGAAAAAGAATATTAAACTGATCTAATATATTAATAAATTGATTATAATTTTACATAAACTATTTAAATTAAAAATTTAATAAAAAAACTAAACAAAAGGTAAAAATATATTAAAATACTAAGATTATAATATAAAGTAAATGCTAAGATCTGTATAAACTCTACAAAAACACAACAATTAAATGATATAACTCTACTCATAAGTGTTAATTCTACTATGATGATATTTAAATCAATTATAAAAATGAGTACAGAAGACTTTAAAGAGTTTATCTTAAAAATAAATTAATCCTAAGATTGAAATGATGATCTGAATATCTAGATATAACTCAGTAAGTTAACATAGATTACAGGTTCAAAAGATTTAAAATAAAACATCCAAACAGTGATGTTAAGTATAACAATTGATAAGGAACCTTTGGGTGAACTTCTTAAATAGGTAATATAAAAAAGTTATATATATAACCAATTGTACTCTCTTCTGTAATGGTTCATAAAATCACATTACCAATAAGTCATTAATAAAAGTCAAAAGACCAAAAAGATCATCTTAATAAAAAAATAAAATATAAATAAAAATCAAACATTATATTTAAAAAAAAAAATAAAAATAAGTGACAAAATTACAATGATATTGATATTGTGAAAAATTAAAAAAAGGTTTCCGCTAAAACTGATAGCAATAACATTTGAAAATTTATAAATAAAGATGGAACCTACATTTCAATTTCCAAATTTAGTTAGTCTGTAATTTTTTGCTTTCACGTTATACAATCTTGTGTTTGGATTAGTCAAAGGTCACGAGATTATGAAAAACTTGCGTTCCGTAAGAATTCCGTGATACCTGCAACACCGTTTTCACAACCTGATTCCGTGAATTCTGCGGGATTTACTTATTTGTGCCGGTAATACAATCCAAAAAAGGAAATTTGATTTTATAAATAAAGTGCATAAAACACGAATTTAGGGTTGGAACGTTAACATTAGAGGCTATAGCGATAAATTATCATTCATTATATGTAAAATTTCGTTTCCGACATTTTTAATTAGTACACCAAGGCTGGTTTAAACACTAGTTTTTGAGTTTTTTCGCTTTTTCTTCTTTTACACGTGTTCGGAATTCATGTCGGGCTGATCCGGAACGATCAAAATTTGAATTCACTGATTGGCTATTTTCTTTTTAGGAGTTTGTATTACCGGCACAAATAAGTAAAGCCGAATTCTGCGGCATTCCGTGAAACGCAGAAAATCATCGTCCCTGACCAGCTTTAGCCGATCGTCATATAAAATCCAAATTTGACGATAGTAATTTGTTTAACGTTAATCAAATTTAACTTAAGTTGCCAACTAATTGATTGAAAAAATTTTAGACCAACTCGGAACACTATTTCTGGAAACCATGTTTGGCGCTTTTAGGGCCACCGTTATCGCTTATGGAGGCTTGCTATGGTTCGATTCTTTTCACGATTTAAAGTACTGCATTCGAAAAAAATTTAGCCTTCATGTGCTTTATTAGGAAAATGCCTGCGAAGATGAACAAAACGCGTAAAGCAAATGTTCGTAAACGGTTAAAAGCTGTTGATAAAGTTATTACAGCTGTCGCTGAATCAGGCGTTAAATGCAAAGCTTTGGTAATTCATTAGTCAATACTGTAATCGTTTTATCTTTTTCCTTATCTGATTTCACATAATCACTATGAACAATTTACCAAGACACTTGCACTCCAATTACCAAAAGAATCAGAGATGAAACCAAGAGACAAATACACGGTTTTTAGTAAAAATCATAAAGGTTACAGAAAAGGATTGCATAAAGTACCCAAATTCACAAAAGTCACAATGAGAACTTCTCCTCCAGGTTTCACTGCTTAACTATAAATTAATGTATGCATATGCTTGAATGCTATCTTATGCCTGGTAGGCCCAACATTAAAATTTTAGTGCAGGTTACTTGGCAACTTTATATGACGGACATAATTAATTATGACTTACACTTAAAAAATATATATTTATATAAATCAATGGCGGTATTAAAAGTTCAGACTGACCACGCTTTTTACAAATCCGCAAATAACTCAATATTCTGTTCATGAAATTCTTTGCGTAACCAATATTCAGGGTTGGAATAGGCCGGAATTGATAAATTATTCTTAAAATCACCCAAAATATCACTAATAAAGTGGTAGCCAGGGTTGTAAAATTACCGTAATTTACCTGGTAAATTACCGATGACCATGCACTTGGTCAAAATTAATCTTAACTCCGATAACTTACCATTTACAACCCTAGTCCTATGACCCGTTAAGACCTATTTGCCAATTATAGGTTATGACCTATGACTTGTTATGACTTATAAAATTTACTATTAAATTATGGTCAGAACTATAATTTTGATTAGAACTGAATTTCTTTTTATAAGACTTATAAGATAAAACAGCTGCCAAAAAATATAATGTTTAATGTATATACATATATAGACGTGATAGACCCCTAATCTTCTTTTTCCTTAATAAAATTACATAATAGATGGCACTCCTCTCAAGCACCAACCTTACGTCAGGATTATGTATAGATGCAGACATATTGTCGTAATTAAGTCGTAACCTAATTACCTCAATATAAAAAATCTGGTTTAAAGTAAGCCATAATTAATTACGACAATATATCTGCATCTATAGGATTATAATTAGTTACGCAAGCGGATCGACCAAAACTTAGGGCTGGGATAGTCAAAGTAGGCATGGCTACATCTGTTTTGATCATTTCACACCTTTTCTCTATATTCTCTTCTATTTGCTTTTTCTGACCATCAGCAGTGTTGGCCATTTTGGAGTGTTTTAAATTCAAATTTGATTCATGTTCTCACAAGATCATCTATATAATATTTTTTGTAGTTTTATATTCTCAGAGAAAATTGCGAACATTTGCACACTGATTCTGACACACAATGCTGTGTATTTACTTAATCACTGTTGCTCACTTCCCCGAAGTCCACCTTTCTGAATTCTATTTCTTCGACTCCATAATTCCGATATTCCTTTTTCCCGACAAGACCCATTTCGGATCCACTCATTTCACCGACAATTACAGCTGTTCCCATAAATTCCGGGACAACTAATAAAAATTGACCGGCCGAATTCGACTAAAATCCTGACTAGCAAAATTACCGACAAACAAAATCCCGACAACAATTGACCAGAACTACTGTTAATGCGGGCTAGGCTTGTCAGGATTATGATCCTGTCGAGATTTGTTTGTCGGTATTTTCGCCTGTAACCGAACAGATTATTGTAATGCCATAAATCCAATTCTCATAACACCGAATTCAAAGTCTTGTCGATCAAATTTTTATTAGTTGTCCCAGAATAGCTATAATTCACTGACAATTGGGATCTTTGCTAGGAAAGTCACCCTTCGAGGCTTTCCGATCGGGATAATTCGGACAAAATTAAATCAGAATACCGGTTCTTATTTACATGTAAGTAATATTTTACCTTATTAATTATATAACTTGTTCGATAAACTATAGAATTAATAAAGTAAAAGATGATTTGCATATATAAAAAAGAACCGGCGTTTTGGTCTAGGTTTGTCCGAATTATCCTGGTCAGAAAATCTCGAAGGGTGATTTTCCTAGCAAAGATTCCAGTTTATTTTACCGGCGATCATTTCACTGACAAGGCAATTTCCAGTCATTGTTGTGATGGTCAGGTTAGTGCAATTTTTAAAAGAACTTGTCAGTGAAATGAGCTGTCGGTGGTGAAATAAACTTGTCAGTGAATTGATTTTCGGTGAAATGACACAGACCCATTTCTGTCCTGTTAGTAAAATGGATTGTCGGTATTACGACGTCGGTGAAATGGTATTTCAGAAAAATGGACTTCGGGAAGTTAACTCGGATCCATACCTAATTATATAAAAAGCTTATGTGTCGACAATTTACTACGATTTAGCCTGCCGCGAAATCTGCAGAACCAACTAATTGTAGTTTATAATAACTACTGAATTGAAATATTTATGTAACAAATATAATATACCTCATTAGTTTATAACCTTTGATCAAAGGGTAACGTTCCTTTACAAATCTCACTTCCGCATAAACATTTTTTCATCCCCTTTTTATCCTCAATACCATCTATCATCGCCCCGCTTTGTCCGCAGTGATCATCGGCTCCAGAATAATCAAATGTCAATTCTTCTCCTATTTCGATATCCCTTACAGCAAAAAATGCTGCAACAGGAATTAAAGAGTTGATACGAACCAGATAAATCTGAAGATTTGGTGCACATGAATGATTGATATATCTTCCAGCATTTCCAATATGAATTGGATCGATGTTCTATCAAATAATAAACTTAGCAGGAGAATGATTTACTCTGATAATATAAACACTTACTGTTCGAAGAATGCGATCCTGCCTGTTAAAATAAATAAAACGAATATTTAATACACTTTGTGACAAAAAACAAATTCAGCGTATTTATTTAACCAACTCACACATGTTCTTTCAGACACAACACATAATTTCGAGCTATCGCATTATTATTCATTTCTTCCCATCTTCGTTTAGCCTCTTCAGTCTTAATTATTTCACCAGCATACTCACAAACAAACATCCCTTTATATATTTTTTGTAATGTACGTAATCCCCAACCACGTCCATCCCTAGTTTTGAAAACCTGTAAAGGAATATTGATTCCATGTTGAACTATACGATTTGGACATACTGTTGTAGTGCATGTACATGATAAATTGCACTCGAAGATTGATGTGGATACGGGAAAATTTAAGTTGAGACCTCGTTGATTTGAATGTTGTAATGTATAAAAGTATCCTGTTGATAATATTTTAGGAATTAGTGTTAATATGTTAAAGAAAGGTCAGAATGATTGAAATAAAATTATTGAATATATTATAACCATGAGCTGATTTACATCCACAATTTTCCGATACACAATTATCTGCACAATCGCAACCATCATAGTATGACGATGACTCTTCGTTTGTCACAATTTCGTTTCCACGTGAAGGCTTTACGCAATGCACAACGTACTACGATGTTGATCCGGTGTTAGTTAAATATTAAGTGGTAGTTCATAGTTTAAAGGTATAAATTTCATAGTAAAATCGGCGGAGAATTATAAAAATCATATAGACATGAAGAAAAAAGCGACAATAACTCGAGATCTATTAAACTGCTTTTAATAATTCTACCACCATTAGGATCGTGACAATTCGCTCTATAATACTTGTTAGAAGCTCAAGGTTGGTTTGCTTAGCTGAAAACTTTTCATGTAAGCTCGCTGTATTTCAACTCTAGAAAACATTATATCAATTTCTACTAGTAAATTTAAGTACCTTTTGGTGTACGCATAATTCCTCTAGTTCTTTGTCATCATTATATACTAAGCTAACGGGGGATGGTTCGAGGCCATTTGATATGTCATCAACGATGAATTCGTTACTTAATGCTGATTTCACTGACATTTGTTTCAGCTGTCGGCTGATCAAGCAGCGAAATTCGAATCTGTGCGGATCCTTCTTATAGGCTAACTTTCTTCTAATTGGTCAATCAATTACAATTGCATTAAAGTACTTTTTTAGAATATAACATTTCACAAGTAAAAAATGAAAATTAAGACCGCCTCTATCTTCAGTGAAGCTCCAACAGTAACTATAGAACTATATATGATTACTAAAAGGTCGAATGCATTTGACTTAGTAAAAAAAAACCAACAAAAACTTTTTTAAAAAATATTTAAAAAATAATCCTAATCTTATTCTAAATCGATTTATGTAAAAAAATTAATTTTGAAAATTTGTCAATTTCGATTCTTTTTTCTGCACCTAGCCCATATAGTGTTTAAAACATAATGTACAAGGAATTAAAACTTTGAAGATTTTAAAACTCTATGGGTTTAATAATTTTTTCATAATAAACGTTGATTATGATACAGTAATTATAGATTTTAGGTCTAATTATCCGGAGGATATTATGGGGGCTGATCTATTCAATTGTCCGAGTAACTAATTATATGCTTTAATATACTTTTTAGGAATTCGACGTTTTACTAACAGAAAAAATTTTTTTTAATTGTACATAGCTTCGAAAAGACGCTAACAACTACTTTGCAAAGTAATCAAGAGATAATCAGCATTCTCGCAAAGTTTTATTAGAAGAGAAAAATATACCTCCAACTACTCCTCTTATTGGTCTATGTGTTATTACTATTTGTAGGAGACAGTCGACCCAGTGGAGAAGCGTAACTGAAAACTTTCTCTCTAAAGCCCAAGCTAATAATACAAGTTATGTTCGTCTAGGCAATACTGTTTGTTTGGCCTGTTATAACAGAATTGTAGTAAACTGTTCACCTGAATTAAAGCAACATTTACAGGTTATTATAGAAGAGGATAAGTTTGATGAAGTAGTTGAGATTGAAGACAAAATTATGAATCTTATTTTATCATTTTCTCAAGCAATATCAGTACTAACAAATTTTATATGCTTGTGAAAAAGAATAAAAATTTGTAGTATACATGTTTGATGAATTTAAGGGTAGGGTGTACATAGATTATTTTTTATATGATCTAGATGGTATAATAGATTTTTATATAGTAAATTAAAAATGTGTTACTAATAAAACTTTTTTATTTTTTAATTAATTTTTATCAAAATTTAATAATATATAGGTTTAAATAAGTTATTTATTATGTTAAAATTTTATAAGAAGTTTACTTTAAAAAAATTCTATTTGTATATACCTTGAATTCTTCTGGGGAGCCCTATATTTTTTCCGGGGTTACACGAAAAAGCTAACTTTAATTGGCTAATTTCCGAAAAACTATAAAAGAATTTTAATAGTAAATATTTATATCTAATCTTTAAAAATTCATATATCGATGAGTTTTATGTCAATTTTAATGATTTTACTACTGTTAAAATTACAAGAACCTATTCTAAAACTTTACTTAGAAGCTCAAAAAATATTTAATTAGTAAAAATTTTTATAATTGAAATTATAAAAAAAACATATTATTAAGCTTATATATAATTTTAAAATATTACATCCTACTCTTAAAGAAATTATAAAGAAGAATGTAAGATTGAAGTTTTTTTTTGATGAATCATAATTTGTTATCTAACTTATCATCAAAAAATAATGATTTATAAAAATGGGTCAAGAAGCATTTTCTGTTTGTTTGTTATTTTTTTTATGGAATCTATAACAAGTTTGTGAATTATATAAAAAAAGATATTGCAATATATATGAATTTTGTTAGTTTTTTTTTTAATATATCTATAGATATTTCTTTTAATTTAAATATCATCACAATATTTTATATTATTTAGTAGTATAAGGCAGCTATATATAAAGAACATAAGGAAGTTATTAATTCTACACTTGCTAAATGTGCAGAGAAGAGGTATAGTAATCTAGTAAAATAGTCAGATTATTAACTTTCCAAGTAGTAGATTGGGTGTTCAAATCTCATTGATAATGAAAATTTGAATAATTACCTATATAATATTTATATTATGTCAACTGTTACTAATAATTAAGTTAGGATATTTGTAATAGCAATCACACTAACATGCATGACTAACAGGTTATAAGACATCTGTATAACTTGTTATACAGAGGAATGCAAACTAACAAATTAGACAGTGCAAATATTAGATAAGTCTTGTAATTGTATAAATTCATTGAAATTAGATAACAAAAAATTCATTTGAAAAGATTCAAATAAAGAAATAGTCAGATTTTTGATGATCTTATTATAAAGATTAGTTTGAGAAAATAGATAACAAGATTATAGTACTTGGTTATAGTAGCTGAACAGACAAGAATCTTCAGTTTGAAAGTCTTAAAAATATCATCAATTAGGTTGTTAAAATGAATTAGAAAAAAAAATATTAGCTTGACTTGATATATCGATAGATTGATTATAGTTTTATATAAACTATCTGAATTGGAAGTTTAATAAAAAAACAGATAAAATGACAGAGATATATTAAAATATTAGAGTTATGCAATAAAGTAAATAATAGGGTTTGTATGAACTTTACAATAACATAGTAATTAAATAATATAATTCTAATTACAAGTATTGGTTCTATTATAATTATATTTAGTTCAGCTATAAAAATAGGTACTAAAGACTTTGAGGGTTTACCTTAAGAATAAATTATTCCTAAGGTTAAGACAATGATCTAGATATGAATTAACACTAGTTACAGATTTAGAGGGTTTAAAGTAGAACACCCAAGCAGAGATGTTAGGTACAGCAATTAGTAGAAAACTTTTGAGTAGATTTTTTAAATAAGTAATAGAGAAAAGTTATATATATAGTCGATTGTACTTTTTTTTGTAATAGTTTATAAAATTACATTATTAAAAAAGTTGTAAATAAAAGTTAAAAGACCAAAGAGGTTATCTTAAAATATATATATATATATACAAAAAATATTATAATATTAAACATTAATGAATACTATAGTATTTATATAAAGTATATATTAGATATTATTTTTATATTAATTACTATATATCTAGTGATAATTTTAGTAAATTTTATTATTATTTAATATATGATTCCAAAGTTGAATATTCATAATTTTCTTCTAGTTGATGTTAAATTAATTAAAACAAATATTAAAAAAAGATTTATAAAATTTTATAATTTTTTGCATAATTGATATTAGAGATTTTATATAATCAACAATAATGCTAAATTAAAAAAATTAATTATGCATAGTTATGATATTAAGCTAAAAGAAAAATAAAGTTCTTATTTAATAAAAAATAGCATTCTTATTAATTTGCAAAAGAATAATCTTTATATTATAGATACAAATATTAAAACTATTAATGTAATTATAAAAGTTCTGTTGATATAGCAATATATTCAAAAAAAGCATATAATTTCTGTTATCATAGATTGGTCTGAATAAATTTATTTTCAAATAGCAATTTTATATTTTATATATTATTAAAATTTATCTAATATTACTGATTAAATATTGTTTTTTCTTCCTATTATAGGTCTTCTTCATATTTTACTCAATAGTTAAGAATTAGTATTTCTTTAATATTGACTGTTTTTTTTAGCCATGTACAAAATACATTTTTGAAGAAAAAAAACTTCTTATACAAACTTCCAAATCATAATATATAAATCTAATTTTAGAAATATCTCAAGTATTTGGCAAATAATTATAACAAATATTAAAATTAAATTCCGTTTTTTGTACAAAGATGCTAAGTAACATGCACTTAAAAATCTACTCAATAATATGATTTCTTTAGTTCTTGATATATATACTGTATTTTTTTGATTTAGTAATTTTGATATTTATTTAAAATCTTGCTTTTATGCTTGACTAATTTTTTTAAAATTTAAGCTTAAAAATTATATAAAAACACTATTAATGTTTTTTTAAATATTTTCTACTAAGAGTTAAATAATCATCTAATTTTAAATATTATTAAAGCAGAACTTCTAAAATTTTCAAATTCTACTATAGAAATATTTTATAGTTTTCTATTCAAAAGCATGCAAAAGCATACAGAAACATATAAAAGAACAAGATTGAATTAAATATAGATGTTGTATTAATCACTTGCATTTAAACAATAATGGATTTAGAAAAAACTTTATATATATATCAATATAAGTAGCTTATGAGTATTCTGTATGTGATATTACAATATTAACAAACAAATATGTTTGTTTTTTTTATAATGTTTTTCAAAAATTTATATATATTTATTTATAATAAATTATTACTAATTTTTCTATTATAGTCTATAGTAAATTCATCTTTAATTACAAAGCAAAAAATTAACAATGCTACTATTTTATAATCAGCAAAGCATATACTAGAAGCACAACTTTGTTATCTTTTTTGAAGTTTTAATACTTTATATATACCCAATCCACTTTATTATTGTAATGCATCTAACTATTTTATTTTTCTATTTATTAAACTAGATTCAGTTGTTTTATTTTGTAGTTATAGTTATTATAAGTCTTGCTATATTAATAATAAATATATATATATATATTATTTCTTCTTTTTGAAAAATAATATTTATAGATACATTCACTTTGTATTAGAAAGTCTTCAATCTTTTAAAGAAAAAATAATAAAAAAAATAAAAAGAAAACATGAGTTAATAAATTCTTTGTGATGATAATAATAAATTTGAAAAAATAAAAAATAAAGCATTTAAATTAGAGAAAGCATTGTGAAAAATTTAACAGCAATAATTGTAGTTTTATAATTTTGAATTTATTATAATTTTTATTTTATTTATATTTATTTAATAAAATAAATATTAAAGTAATTAAATCTTTAGTGACTAACAGCTGCCTCTGGCCTTGGGCTCGCAGTTAACAAACAAGATAAGCTAGAAA
>CAJVQA010010009.1:0-11682 GCA_910591915.1 Cetraspora pellucida | reverse complement strand
ATCCAATCAGATACAGAAGAGACACACCATCTAACTCTTTCGTAAACCATACTCTTCGTATTTCATACTCCATTCCTAGTATACGTAGTGCTCCGATCGGGTTTACCCGAATGACCCGAAACCAACCCGGTTATAATAAATTTATTAGATGGGTCGGGTTGGTTTCGGGTCATTCAGGTCAATCCATCGGAGCACTAGTAATACGTAATACCTGCAATTGCACAGAAATATCAATTTATGATAAATTTAGGGTAAATGTTTTAATTGAGAAGGGGCATTTAATAAAAGTTAATCAAACAAGTTATCATTATAGATTTTCATTTTCATCACAAATACTAATAAAGGTAAATTTTCGGAGTTAACCCATAAAATTATGCATATCTATAGGCTTATAATTACCCGAATTAACATATCAGGATAATTGAATACCTATCGCTATCTCCAAACAAACTTATAAAATTGGATTTAAGATTTTTCTAATACATATATCTATCTTATCATAAGAAAAGATAAGACCTAAACTAAACTCTAATCTAATACATCAAGAAAAAGATAAATTCATATCCATGTTTGCAACACTAATTTATAAAAGATGGTTCTGCAAGTGCCAGGCACGGGCACTATTAAAACATAGTACCAGGAAATCAGAATAGTACGTACAGCCTGCAAAAGGAAAAATTTATCTGTCCAGTTATTTTCTAGTAACACAAAAAAGATAGCATTAACTGATAGAAATTGGTTATTTACAAAAAATTTTATTTCCATATTTAACCGTACATACGATCAAATTTTACCTCATCGTAAAAATTATTTCTGCTAATTGCTTAAGTTCGTCATTGTTCTTTGGTTGACACCAATATCAAGTTTAAGCTGAAGCTTCTCGAAGCTTAACCTTATTCATTATCACAATAATTAGGTAATCTACTATTTATACAATTTAAACTTTAAATTTGCGTTACATCTCATTAAACACTAATTTTTATATTTTATATTAGCAAAGTAGTACATATAAAACTAGTAATATGCCAAATATTTATTAATCTAAACGATGCATATGTGTTGATACGTACGAACTTAACTAAACGAAAACATATTCGGAATATCTGTTTGATGCAGAGTTGACAAATTTTCTAAGTAGTTTTGCAAAATAAGGCATTTTATCAATGAGATAAGTATGTAAAAAAAATTAAATAAATTCTAATACATTTTACGTAAATAATAATGCCCCCTTAAACCCCCTTTAATTAAATTTGTAAAAAAAGATAATGCAAAATCTATGCTCTAGTTCTTGAAAAATAAGCTAACTTTGTTTGTAAAGCTTCCTTTCACACAAAAAAAAACAAATCAAGTACTAAATTCGGAAATTTTTGAATGAATATATCATATACGTAATTTCGAAAATACGTATACGTACATACGTACGTACATACGTGCGTGGATGGGGTCTTTACTAGAATTTTTTTTCTAAAAATAGATTTATTTTGATTCTCTTAATAAAAATCGTGTGTAGCTTGCAAGGTAATACAAAATTTAGAACGATAACAAAAACGCATATGGATCAACAAGTGAGCTACATAAACTTAGAGGAAATGTGTGAATTTCGTCTACAATATTGTTGTTTAAATACAAAATTGGCAGAGTAAATTTTATTTTTAACTTTTTAAAAAAAAGTTGCGCCAAAAAATTTAATTTACTAATAAAAAATCGGATATATTATACTATATTTCCGCCAATTTTTCAGTACTACTTAATACCAATTCCAAAAAAAAAAATCTTTTGCCACTAAAGTGATTCTTTTACCTTCTTAATTTGAAAATGATAACTTATTATAACCATGTTAAAAATTTGATTGACAATAACATAGTTGTATTAATAAAAATGTCCAATTTAGTTGGCAAACATGAATCCTACAAAGAGCAGAAAGAAACGTTCTATAACGGGACAAAAGTAACCTTAATTTTGTTGAACAACATAAAATTAAACCAAATTGATGTCAAAAAAATCAGTATTGAGGTATGTTCGTATGTACATTACGTATTCGATATTATTATGACATGGCTTGTTTGTCGAAACAAGCTTATAAACTTATAAAAAACAAAATAGAAAGAGCTTGATAGAAATGAAATAGATAATAAATATTGTATTATTGCTACTAAATGCGTCCTGGTTAATAAAAATAAACACTTTGAGACTAGCATATATAATAAGTATGTACAATAGTATGTATAATAGTGGGTAGAATAATATATTAATATTATGGACTTTATCGAATTAATAAAGAATGACAGTAAAAACATACTCTTATGATATTTTGAATTTATAAAGAAATAAATATATATGCCATTATATTCATTATATATCATTATATTTCGTTGATATATGTTAGGACTTTGTTTGCACAGTTAAAGCTTACTTAGAGCCCTAAGTCAAATCATCTTATTCACAATATAACATTCAATTAATCAACTTATTTTTTTATAAATAGTTCAAAACTTTTAATCACGAAAATGTTCTTCACGTTTTTGGTTTAACAAATGGTAAGTTAAGTAGCCAATTATTTAAAAATCTGACATGAATAACTTAAATTTAAATTGTATCATAGAAAATGGGAATTTTTATATTGTTCGAGAATACGCTAATAATGGTGACTTACATGATTATATTAAAAATCATCCTCTGATTCCATGGAATGAAAAGATAGCATTAATAGGTCAGATAGTTAAGGGATTAAAATTTCTTCATGATAATAATGTTATTCACTCCGAATTGGTAATAATTTTATTATAACTAACATCAATCTATATATGCGCAAACAATTATAACTATTATATAACATCATTAATTATTATTTTTTTTGTTCTTTTTAGCATCCAAGAAATATATTGATGCATGATTCAACTCCAAAACTAGCAAACATTGGAATTTCTAAAATTAATACGCCCAATAATCTTCCATTCACTCAATATACTGCCCCTGAAATTTTGGCTGAAAAAGATATAAATGATAAAACAAAATTAAACATCTATAGTTTAGGCATGTTATTTTGGGAAATATCTAGTAATGGTGTTGAACCTTTTCAAAAGGACTATGATATATCCTTATCAATTAAGATAATTAATGGTGCTAGAGAATCTCCTATAATCGGAACACCTCTTAAATATATTGATCTTTATGAAGCTTGTTGGGATAAAGACCCTGGTAAATATGACATAATATACACGATTATTTTATATCCATTATCAATTCATTTATATTGACTAACATTGTTGATTATAGATAAAAGACCTAATTGTTCTAAAGTAATTGAAGAACTAAATAAAATTTCCTGTGAACAAGTATATAATGAAAATGCTAAAAATTATGAATGCGGAAATAAATATAAAAATCAAATCGTCATCTCATTAGATTTCGATTCATCAAAAAGTACAAATCAAATCGTTAACCATTTTAAATTAACTAAAGGTCGTAATCGTAATGGTCACGATTTTGATATTACAAAGAACGATATGTTGAAAAATGGTGAAATAAAAACTTGTAAAAAAGAGTGTGTTCCAACAGTCTATTTCGAAAAAAAAAATACAAACCCTTGGGAAATGTTAAATGATATTAGTTCATCTCAATATTCTAATGGTGATAATCTGTTTCCTGACGCTGATACAATACAAATTCATATTCCAATTAGAATTATAGAATATCGTGGAAATCTAAATGATTATTTCATTAAAGAAGTTAAAGATGCGCTCAATATTTTGGATATATATGAAAAAAAGATCAAGTTAAAAGGAATATTAGATGATTATGGGAATTACGTAATTACAAAGTTCACCATTGGTGGCACGATTTATTGTTCAAAAGCTAGTTCTAAAAGCATAGAACACTTACAAACATATCTTAATTGGGGTATTAATTATGCAAAAAATGAATCTCTACCTGTTTTTGAGCTAACTTCACTCGAAGATTTTCCATCATTTGAAACTTTACCATCACGACCCATGAAATGCGTTAATGATTTATATTCTTGGCTAAAAGATTTATATGATTGTAAAAATGTAGCTATTATATCATATGAAGGTTATAAACCATTTTATGAATTATTAGATGACAAATTAAAAAATGAGATATTTGAATGCTTTTCTTTCAAACCCATCAATATAAATCTTTCAAAATTAATTCCACAACTTTCCACCGCATATGAACAAAAGAACTTTTCAGAATGGGCATCAAAACCTTCAATATTATCACATGTACATGATTTGACAAAAAACCTTTCCCTTCAATATTTCATTTCTCCAAAACATTATTCAAACTTAGGATACGGAAAAAGAATCACATTTAAATTCCTAAAACAACCTAAAATTATCCTAAATCATAAAATATTTATTTCATTCATTCATCCTCAAAATCAACATATAACTCATTTATCATATAATGTAGATGAAAGTTCATATAATATTACACCAATAGAAGATTTTAAATGTTCTACACAAATTTATTGTCAAATTACATATCAGGTGGCAGAAATTTTTTTGGATCCATCAAGTATTTTACCTGAGGAACTTTTTTCTAAAGAATTTAATTCATATAAATCATTTGGAAATTATTATAATCATACATTACCAAAAACCTTTACCATTGGTGGAACGTTAACAACACATGAAGCTTGTGGTACTCCTAACATACCTTACAAATTTCCACAAGAAATATTACCAGGAAACATCAATCAAATTTTAGCAGATTTGAAGATTAATAATACTTCATTTATTAGTAATAATGGAAAAATCATTAATAAATATCAAATTAAAGATTGGTTAGAAGGCTTTCTCACTAATCCTATAAATTGGAAAATTAATTCTTTTGATGATTTGTTCGCATCTTATAAGACATTATATCAATTAAGAGAAGATATAGAATTTATTTCTGATAATGAATATCAATTTGTTTTTAATGGTGAAAACTTATTAAGTCGAGATAATCAAAATATTGTAGTCATCAAATTTACTCGTCCACTTATAAACGATAATTATCTTATTTTTGGAAATATTTTAAAGAAATGCTCTAATAATTTGGATGAATCTTGGGAAAGAATTCCAGATGCAACTATCGCATTTAGTAATGTTAATAGATATGGGTGTACTGTGATCATTTACAAAAAGAACAACATAATGTAAGTGTTATAAAATCATTATATTATTATATGGTCAAGAACACAGATCGAATGAAAGATCAATTTAGAATTGACATTAAACATGCATCGATTCTTGAAAAAACATGACGCTTTTCAGATATATATCAAAATTCGTAAACATTTTGATGGTGCCATATTTGAGTAGGATTCAGTGCGTGTTAAGTGTGACACCTTATGCTGAAAATAGTACCTATTTTCCATAAAATTATTAAAGTTTGGGTATATGTAGATTTTATGTGTCCAAATAGAGACTCAAAATTTCAGCTTAAGATGCAACTAGGTATCATTGAATACAATAGTTTACTGATTATTCTATGCTCACCTTTTCATTCGATCTATGAAAATAGCAAACTTTTTTAAGCCACAATTATTTTTAAATGTTCACAACACTAATATATAACCAATATTTACAATTTTGATCAATCATATATATATAAATGTTGTACTCTAGATTAGATTCCTCGGATTGGTACCTATAGTTTAAAATGGTCGGAATAGAATTATCGGTCAGAATTATACTGTATTAAAATTTATTGATCAAAAATTACTACGACAAATTCTAATTTAGAGTACAACATATTTTATTTTATGGTTAATGCTAAAATTGGATCATGCTGAAATATTATGAGATCTACTTAATATTTAATTAAAAACATTATATATTCTAATATCATTTCCATAGTAAAACATTATATATTCTAATATCATTTCCATAGTCTTACATTAATAAGAAATATATTATAATTCGACAAATTAATTAAATCAGCAGTTCTGATAAAAAAAAGTTCAATATGATCCAATTATAGCATAAGCTAACACAATTTGACGGGCTTAAGAAAGTAATTAAATACTGTATATCTTGTTTATTAATTTAAATATTTAAAAAAAAAAGATTAAACAAAGATATAACTAAAATTGAATGGATTGTACTTGCTAAACCAGAAGAATTTTATGTGGATAATTATAGAGATCTTAAAGTTACTTGTGGAAAACTTAATATTGATTCCTCTCAAAATGAAATTATTATCAAGACTAATGATATTTATATGAATGATGCGTTTATGTTTGCACTTGCTTTTAAATCACAAAGCAATATTACCTATTATTATAATTATAATATTACTCTTAAAAATTGGACTAAAAATGAAATTGTTTTAAAAATTCAGAAAGAAAAACAATATCAATATATTTTTGAAGAAGAATTTGAAGATTTTTCAAATGAAGATAATAAGAAACTACAAATTATTAAAGGTGGGATCAATCCATACTCACAGGAAAAGATAATCCTTAATTGGTGTATAATAAATGAAAAGGAATTAAAGAACAAGAAATTAAGTCTGGTTAGGTTTATCCTTGATGATGAATCAAGAAAAGATTTTGATTATCTTGTAGATTGTGACCGAAATGATCTACCGTCCTTAGATACAACTAAAAAAAATGCATTACCAACTAAACATATTAACTTTGGAACATTTAATTTAGGTAGCTTTTCATGTTCAGACAAAAATTCTAAGGAAAATGAATGGAAAATACAGTTGGCTATAAAAACTGAGAATAATGAATCACTAGCAAACAGAGATCACTCAAAGAATATAAAGGCAAGAAATGCACATGCATTAAAAATACCATTAGTTGTCCCAACTTTGAACAGTTTAGTAGATGAAATAAAAATCAATATTTTTAAATTCATATTATATCCGAAAAACCTATCATTAACATGTAAAAGGTGGAATAATATTGTTAATGATTCACAAGCAAGGGCAGAATGGATTCTTTATCATTATGGAAATGCACATTCACTTTTTCATGCTATTAGACTAGGGCCAAGTTTTATAAATACTTTTGTCGCTCAATCTATACTTGCTAAAGGAGGTTTACTTTCTAGATATTTTGCACAAAGATTGTGTATGCATTTTGGTCGATATGATAATAAACTAATAGAACTTAAAATAAGACACATGAGTCAAGTTGATGCAGAAAGAATTAGAAGATTTCAACAAAAACATAATTTACCTTGGGCTAGTAATTTGCCTATCACAGTTTTCACATATCTGGTTACTGAAGCTTCAAAACGTTTTAGTGAAAAAGATCTTGCATTGAAAGGAAATGATTTAGAACTATTTCATTTTTACACTGCAGGTCCACATGTCATAAAAAATGCTCAGAGTATATTAATAAAGAATATGGAACTCATTAAAACACTTATTTATCAATATAAATTTATACCGTTCCCTCCAAGACTTAATTCTAAATCATCAAATACTCCAGAAGAATACCCACCTAAAGACGGTTTTGAGAACAATAGGCAACTAAATGTGATTGCTCGTGCAATTATAATTCATAAAGAATTAGTTAAAATGTGGATTGATATAGGTTATTTTGACATTTGTAAAGATGTGAATGATCTAGTCTTACAAGGAGCAATTTTAATACTTTATCCTCCAATGCCAAGTAATGAATGGACACGCCCAGATGTGAACAAAATAAATGAACGTCTCTCAGAATTTATTGAACTTGGTTTTAGATTGACCTATTCACTCATTTGTGATATCTTTCAATTATTTGAGCATCGATTAGATGATATTGGTGAACCTTTACTTGAATCGTTTTCTTCCCTTAAAAAAGACGAGCACTTTTTCGAGAATTGTATTATAGAAACGATTAAACCACAACGTAATTTAAAGAAAATTGATTTATTAGAATTCTTGTATCGTAATATGAAACAAAATAAGGAAGGAATATTCTTAAATGCAATGAAATTTCATGGATTAGATAATCATTTAATTGATAATGAAAAACTTAAAACATCTACACCTATAAAGTCACTCTCTTTATCACCTATTTATTATTATTGGTCACTTTCAAAGTTTAAATCCAATTCACTTATAGCATCACTTTGTTTTAAAGATATTTTACAAACAAGAATCAGTATCGATATTAAACGACAAAATTCCGATGATATATTAAATGGAATTCAAACTGAAATTGAAATAGCTTGCAACATTTATAATATTTATTGTAATACGAAAAATTTCTTTTTACCTATTTACTTGAATTCAATTGCTCTAGTATCAGATGATGATATACTTGGTCCATTATTCAAAGGATATTTAGCGGAAATATATAAACTTCGTGTTACTTTCCAATTCCCTTTGCCACTCATTGAAATAGAAAATGATGTATTTCCATCTTTACCACCGATAAATGATCATTCCAACGAAGATGATCAAAACGATGATGAAAATAATGAAAATAATGAAAACATTGAAAATAATGATGAAAATGAAGGAAAGGAAAAAAATGTGAAATTAATCAAAGAATGGTCTCCAGTATTAGAAAAGATGAATCATAATATTAATACGGAATCAAATGAAATACAAATTACTGAAGAATTCAAGGCTTATTTTATTGAATTTGCAGAAAAAGCTTTTTAAAAAGTTATTTGTACTTCATTTATTTCTATATAAATAAATATATTTCATTATATTCAAAGAAAATATATATTAAATTTAGATTATTTATTAAGCATGCTGCAAATTTTAAAGGTTTATATGATTTATATTACTGTATTAGTAATCTTAACTATTTTCTCAAATTTATGGAATTGGAAAGTATATTTTATTCATTTTATTGTTATTTATTACAACATATAAATATATTTATTACAGAGATAAATAAAATTATAATTTACAAGAAAAGTTAGTAGCAGCATGATGCCACAGGAATACATACAATTACAGTAAATATATAGTCTACGGATCCGATATTTTTGAGTTATTGCCTCAAAAAATATAATTAGATCTGGTACGTATTTCACTTTTTATGTTATAGAAAAGTCCTAACAACTGTTTAAATCCTTAAATTAGTTTAGATATTTTGGATTATCAAGATCTGAAGATCTGGAAAATTTTTGATCTGTTTAAATTTTAATTATTTCGCTTGATAAAAGTTTCTAAACATAATTTATAAATCAAAATAGCTTTTGCCTATGCCAGCAGGATAGTATAACTAATGTTCAAAAGCATTTAGTTTTATTTTTATATTCACTCCATAGATACTAAAATCCATATCTATATATAGTCATATAATGGATCTTTTTAAAATCATCCAAGCATCATTTAATTATCATTATATACCCTTACATTATTGTCGGCCAGATAATCAACTTTAAATAACGGAGTATCTTAATATAAAAGCCACTCTCTTTGATTAAATATCGATATAATAATTTTGGATTCGAACTCTGTCTCACCATCGGTAATTTAACTGATTTTAATCCTGGTAAACGCTAACTTAAATCAGGCCAGCCCTTAACTATAAATTAGGCAAACTTTAATTGTTGGTAAAATGATTCGAATGGTTTTTTTGTTATAAATAACAAGCTAAAATCTTTTGTACAATATGTATCATTATAAAATAAAAATTACTATTTTTGTCATCTATAAAAGAAAATCACTATTTTTGTTATCTATAAAAGAAAAATGATTGTTTAATCACATTCTTTAAATTATAGTACAGCATAATAAAGCTTCGGACCTAATTCAACAGATAATTTGTCAAACTATGAATATGATAAAGAATAAAAATTAATAGTTATTGTGCTTGGCAAAACAATAAATGAGGCGCTCGAAATGTCTTAATGAAATTAAAAAGGAAAAACCTATTTTTGGATTCATTAATTTCATACGTAGTAATTTGGTGATACAGAAAATATTGCTATTAAATTTTTTTTAATATTGTTAATATTACTTTAATTGGAATAAATTTGTAATTTAAATGAATAATAATTTAAAATTTAAAGGTAATTTACATTGTCATAATAAAATATTTTCTTTTCATCATACTGAGATATAATCACGCAATTAGGTGTTACCATCCAATTAGAGTAATGATATCTATTTTTTATTAATAATTTTCCAGCAGTGTTGCACATTTTGTCTGAATCTCCTTTAGCTTGCAATTTTAATTAATAAAAATTATCAAAATTTTGAGCTAATTCCGATAACAAGACCGTGTAACAAAGAAATAATAGATTTTTGTTCCCCAACATCTGTTTATCTCTTATTGTACGTACAATGTGGTACATAATACGTAAGACCATTATAAATAAATTAAAAGTATTTGATATCATGCGGCACTAAAAATATAACTATTTATGGAATTTTATTAATTTAATAGGTTACAATGAGAAAAGGATAACGTGAGTATAAACAGCTGAAATAGAAAAGTATTATTTCGTGATAAGATGGTTAATAAAGTCCTTTGGAATATTCTAATTCTATCGCAGTTTTCGCGAGTTTATCCGAAAAATGTAGGTGAACCCTTTGTTTTAAGTATCACAATACAATTATTGTAAAAGAAAGTTCATTGGTTATTCATTGGGTGTTTATTATACTTAGAAAGGGACAATTGAAATTAGAACTTCTCTCCTATGTGCTACTTCGATTCAATGACCGAAGCAGTGTTATACACAGGACAACATGCGTACGTATCCCCTGCAGGCATCCCTTATATTCTTTTGCAGACACCTCCCATATTATCTTCCCGATATGGATGGAAATGCTTCGAAAAAATAAGTATCTATAACAATTTAGTAAGGGTTCCAATCCTAGTTCTGAATTACTGTTCTAAACAAAATTCTAAAAAGAGTCCTCAAACGTCTATTCTTTCTTAATTTGGTCGAAAGTGTCAGTTTTGTTTATTGTTTATAATTAGAAAGTGCAGTTTATTCAATTTCCTAGATTAACTTATCTGATAGCATAATTTAGTACTTAATTTAGCAATTGTCTCTTAAACCGTAATTTAGTACTTAATATTAATTTAGCAATCATCCCTTAAACCGTAATTTAGTACTTAATTTAGCAATTATCCCTTAAACCGTTCATTTTAGCGGGAACATTTGCCGCCAAAAATTATTAAAAGAGAATTTACATCTGATTTGAAAATTAGTGAGACACGGGACAAATTTGTGATAATCAAACGGCAAATTTCAGTAATTATTTTTCGATAATAAATAGGGTTTGGAACCGCCTAAAATTTTTCTTAATCGTTTAATCGTTTAACCGTTTAATTTGGCTGATATCAAAATAATTCCGGCCCATGACCAACATAATTCTGTTCGGAACTATGGAGCAATTTTTAAACAGTTAAATGGTTCCAATCCGAAAAAAAAATATAAATAGATTTACCCGTGGTTTCCCGTGATAATTACAATCAAATTACATAAAGCTGCTCGATACGATACGTCGAGGCAGCTTTGTCTCATGACCAGCCATGTGACATGCCCGGTTACAGTCATATGGTAATTATTTACAATCACTTTTTTCTAATTTGTAAGACTATAGAAAAATTAATATGATAGGCCCAATTTATTGCTCTTGTGATATATCAACAACAACGTTGTTGTTGAAAAGGTATATTACGCTTTGTGCATAACGCTATGCAAGAATTTATAACCCGCATAGCAGGTTATATTTTAATCATTATATGAATTTTAA
>CAJVQA010010008.1:0-11682 GCA_910591915.1 Cetraspora pellucida | reverse complement strand
GCTCCTTATTGGGTTACAGAGGCTAAAATCTTTTAGTTTTTGCCTCCAGCCAGACTTGAACCGTTGACCTTGACTGTAGGGGCATGGGAGCTTAACCACTAAGCTATGGGACCCACACCCACTCACCTTAATATTTAAAAAAAGAAAAAAAGTATTTTGTTTAAAAAAATATTTTTATTTAAGAACTTAAGATTAATTAATATAATAAAAATTTTGTAAATTAAGTTTTATTTTTATTAATTAATATTTTTAAATTAAATAAAATTTAAATATTTGCAAACCTATGATAAGACCACTGGGCATAGAAGACTAAGGAACTGAGATGACGAAAACCCACTTGGAAATTCCTGAGTAAAGAGATAGCATGAACTTTTGATGATATTATTGGACTGGTTGAAGCCTATGAAATCCTTTATAGGAACTGAAGATTAAAATCAGACAGCAAATATATGTAGAAGAGTACATAACCAACCAGGCCACCAGGTTCGTCAAAGGAAAAAAATACAGAAGTATATCATACCAGGCCATCTGAATTGGTAGTCTGGAATAAGACTGATGGTTCTGAGTTGCAGCTAATAGAGGATGATAGAGAAGATGCCAGAAAGATGGGTACTGGAGTTCTAGTGAACTTTACAAGGATAGAAATAGTATAACATAGTGGTTAAACAGGTAACTTTTGTGACTGCAAGTGTTAGATAACTATAGCATATTGCATAAAACTAGGTCTATATGTATAAGATATAAAGGCTCTAGTAAATTTCCTATCAAGAATAAAGTTGTTCTAAGGATACTGATAAGCATTGGGAACTTGAATGGGCAGCATTTTGAGATGTTTCTATGATACAAGGAGGACTGCATATGCAGAGAGTTTAAATAGGCAAGACCTCTAGTTGGCTTGCAGGTATGGCAACTAGTGTAAAACTTATATAGTAATGTATAAGCGGACTACTTAAATTAGGCACCAAAAGTGCACGTGTGGCTAGTTGTAACCTCCAATGTAAGATAAGCCCCTGGTGGCATGCCGTATCCTAATATACTTGAATAAAAACATCACAACTCTCAAGATAGGGACTTTAACTAAAAAAAAAAAAATAAATAAATATAAGTTCTGTATTTTTAAGAGAATGATGATTCTAGTATAGTGATTGGGTTGTCATTCTCCAAGTGACAGGTTTAAGGTTCAAATCCTATCTATGATGAAATTTGAAAATTAACCTGTGTTATAGCAAACTGTCTCTTGATGATTGATTAGATTTGTGTATCTGTAACCTTAAGTCATATCATCTCGAATAGGAGCTTGGGGCATCTATGCCAAGTGTAATGTTACATATATATAGAAAAATGCTAATAACTAATATCACATAAAACTTCAGTGAAAACCCATAATAAGACTATCAGGTACAGTAAACTAAGAAACTAAAGAGTCAGAAGCTTACTTAGAAATTCTTGAGTAAAGAGGTAATATGAACTTTTGATGATACAGTCAGACTGATGGAAGCTCATGAAACACTTCCAAACGAATAGGCAGATAAACCAGATGTCAAGATGTATAGAGGAGCATATGACCAATCAGGCCACCAGAATCACTAAAGGAAAAGGATATATAAGTATATCATACCAGACTAATTGAATTAAAAGTTGGAGGAGTCCTGTTAGTCCTAAGTAGCAATTTGTAAAAAATGATAAAGAAGATGTCATAATAATAGATACTGGGGTTCTAGTAAACTTTACAAGAATAGAAATAGTATAATATAGCAGTTAAACAGGTAACCTCTGTAACTGCAAGTATTAGATAACTATAGCATATTGCATAAAACTAGATTAGCTATATGTGGAACATAGAAGATTCTAGTAAGTTCCTGTTGAGAATAAACTAGTCCTAAGGGTCTCAAAAGCATCAGGTAATTTGGATAAGTGTAGCTCAGAAGATGTCTCTATTATTACAAGTTAGATTACATATGCAGAGGGTTTAAATAGGCAAGACCCATAGTTGGCTTGCAGGTATGGCATCTAGTATAAAACCTGTATAGTAATATATAGGCAGACTACTTAAATTAGTACCAAAGTGCATGTGTGGCTAGTTGTAACCTCCTATATATAGAAGCCCCTGGAGGCATTCATGTCTAAATACTTAAATAAAAAAATTAATCTTTAAAAGCAGAGACTTTAATGTTAAAAAAAAAAAAATTCTGTATTTAATAAATATAAATTCTATATTTAATAAATATAAGTTCTGTATTTAATAAATATAAATTCTGTACTTAATAAATTTAAGTTCTGTATTTAATAAATATAAATTCTATATTTAATAAATATAAGTTCTGTATTTAATAAATATAAATTCTATATTTAATAAATATAAGTTCTGTATTTAATAAATATAAATTCCATATTTAATAAATATAAGTTCTGTATTTAATAAATATAAATTCTAACTTATAACTTGGTTAAATAATTGTAACTCTTTTTGTAGATCACTTGTACCAAATTTTTGCTAAAAACATTTAATTATTTCTCAATATTCTACTAAGTAAACCTTATTCGCACCCCTAAGTAAACTTACTCAGCCCACTTTTCTTCTTCTAGGCAGCTATGTTTTAAGCTCTTGCAACACTTGGCTATTGAGTAAAGTTGCAAAAACCAACATTTTGGTTTTTGTTTATTTGCTCAATATTTTACTAATTAATTATATCTTGTTACCTATTATAAAAATAACAAGCATTTTATTTTGGTCGGTTTGATATATATTTAATAGCAAACAAACCAAAACTCACTAAGATACTAGGAAAAAGACAAAACTAAAATCTGCCTTTACAGGTTGTTTTACTGATTAATTTAGGAAAATTCATTAAGTTGCCCCAGAAAACTCACTTTTTTAGCACCCATTAAATTTTTTAAACATCCAATTAGCTTTTCTATTAGCCCTACATTTCTCAGATCTTTCCTAACTTATCTGTAAAGCCTTCAAATTAAAAAATTTTATTCGAAAATCAAATTCTTCAATCTGATTTAAAAATTGTTTTTCATTAGTACAAACATCATACTAGAATAGTTACACAATATGCCTAGCATTACCACTATTGAACCAGACTCCTTTGACCTAAATATTCTCCAAAACAAATATAATAGCTGAACCTTAATTACTTTAGACAAAAACTATAAAAACTTCAAAGTCCTTTCAACTAACTTTAACTCTACACAATGTGATATTAACAATGACTACCACTTCTTTTTCAGTCTTATTTAACCTATTATCTTAAGATATCTTTGTAGAAAATATCATACATACTTTGCTTTACAGCATTTATGCCTACCACCTACCTCTAATATCACTTCCACAACAGCAACTGAGTTATCTAATTCAATAGAAATTGATCTAGATGCTAAACTCTACAAATCTCTTTATAATGTACTAAGGCATCCTTCCAACCCAAACACAATATTGCTAACCCATTCCCTAACTGCTACAGCAATAGTAGACAAAATACTGATAATCAAATCTCTTTTATAACCTATTCTTATTATGCACACACATGCATCATTTGCAAAACCAAAGATGTATTCTGCATTATGTTAACTGACAACAAACATTTATTAGATCCAAAAGCCCTTGTTTTTAAAACTGAAGTTGGTGGCTTTTCTGCCTACTCTTAATGTATTTACAGACTCAAACTAAAGCTAGCCAAATTTACAAGCCCTATGAACTGAGAACAATGTGGCCTTTATTGCAAAATCAAATGTTTTTAACTATCTGCAGAAGACAAATGCATTTTTTTTAAAAAATTTTTGGATAAGCTTTTTAAAAAGACTAAAAATACTAACAATCAATCAAACAACAACTTCAATTCAAAAAAAACCTCAAATAACAGCAAACAGAATGTATATAACAATAACAACCTAAACAAAAAGCAAATACTTAGAAATATGATACTTCTAAAGACTTCAACTAGTTTAAAAACTATCCTATTACCTCAACTATGCAACAACATAATAAATTTAACATCCCACTGGCCCTACAACTATTCAACCTTCTGAAATCCAACCTTAGAGACTTTATTCCTGAACAAGTTATTTCCAATAAATCTGAAAATGACAAAAATAATAACAAACCATCTGCCAAATTCTCCTTTAGCTATATTCTTAACAAAATAGCAAGTGAAAAATCTAAGTTCTTGTCAGAGTTTATTATTAACTCAAGCCCTAACTTTGATAAATCAAAACCAATCCCTTTTAAAGCTTTTCATAATACTCTCAAAGGTTTACTTTTCAAGTTTACAGAAGTTTTCTTTATACAACTGGACTATTTATATATCCTCTAATTACACTATTCTATTTCATTCTACTCATATACTAACAGATGTAGAGTCACCATAAACCTAGCCCACTTACATCATTACCTAAACCATAAATATAGAACCATCAACTTTGAAGAATTTATGAAAAAACTTGACATTAAACTATTATAATTTACACTTCATTTTGACATTAAACACAGCTCCAAACAACTTAAATTTACAATCTAAAATAACAACCAATTTAATATTAACACAACTCTTAATATTTCATCTAAAAAATTTTTAAAAAACTTTAGAATCTTATTACTCAAGCTCTATCTTACAACTTATAAAACCTGGTTTAAATCTTTTTTTGAAAAATACAGTATTCAATTCAGAAAAATCAATCAACAGAAAACAAGCAATTATATTAAATTGTTAATATCACAAAAATTAACAAAAGAATGCAAAAAACTACTGCCAATATTATACTCTCTACCAACCTCATTACATACCTTTAAAGAGTGCTCTGAAGCAACCTTCAAAGCAGCACTTCATCACATTTATCTTTGTACTAACAAAGAATATAATCTACTATCCAAACCAACTAAATATAATCTAGGGAATATATTTAAATTTTATTTTACTAACTCCTTTAAAACCCATCCAGTAACAGAATCAGAACAAAAAAATGATTATATCTAATCCTGGAAACTGATAGCTTTTATCTTAAACAAAAACTCACAGCAAGCTTTTCTATTCCAACAATTACAAAAGAACTCAAAGGCCTAGCAATATCTACAGAAATTCTTTTGCAAAACTCAACAAAGTGGAAAGTAATACAGTCTGATTTTTATATTACTTCTACTAATACTTAAGAGCCTTTATGCTAGCAGCAAGAGATAATGATAAACTTACAGATCTATTCTAGAAAGAAGCTCTGGAAAAAATGATCAAAACAACTGATGACATTCATACTTTCACAAAAGTTATTACATACTTCAAATTAGAAATAGAATTCAAAATATTACTTAAACAAATATATATTAATTAAAACTAATTCTACTACTCTGCAGCTAAAGATTTTTTAATAAAACACTTTAAAATTTCAATCTCAGAACAATACAAAGTTTCTCTTTTTATACAAAACTCTAAGCCATTTACATCTTAAGAAGTAGATGAGAATACACCTATAACTTCAAAGAAAACAACAAAAGCAACAGAAAACACTACTCTTACCTTACAAAAGGAAAGTATAAATCCTTCTTTTTAGTAATGTCTTCTACAGAACATATTGATGCAGCTGCCACCTCTAAAACTATGATGTCCTTCACATTTAGGCCATCTTTAGAAGAGAATAATAACATTAGGCAAGCAGTAAAGCCTAGTGTGAATGAACCTGTAGAAGACACTATATATAATATTTTTGATACTAATACTTCAACTCCTTTAGAAACAAATACTTGTTATAACAAATTTTTAAAACAATACCATCTATCTCTATTACCACAATCTATAATACTTAAAGATTTCATTAAACACCTACATCAAAATCTCTTCTTTGACCTAATCAAAATATCAGTTAATCTTGATAATACAGAAACACATGTTTATACTAAAGTTACAGATTCTACTATTCCTAATTATACAGCTATAAATCCTATTTGATATAAATCCTATGAACATTTTGTTATGGGCTAGAAAAACATAATGATTCATGCATAACAATATGTAGCACGAATGACAATCAGAACCCACAAATCGTATATGCATTTTGACTCTTCAAAAAAAGAAGAAAAGCAAAACACACATAATCGGCCCCCCATATCAAGAACACAAAACAAGGCAGTTATGCCAAATTTGGAAAGGCATTACACTATAACAGCGATGTTTCAAGGTAGTAAACTCTGAAGTAATGGAGAGGCATATTAGTAAGGTTGCAATAGAATAAGGTAAAACTAAAACAATTGAGAAAACAATACTTATCTATCTAAGTAAAACTCATGATAGCATAATGGCATAGTGGCAGAATGATAGGAAAATAAGAGGGCAAACTAAATTTAATAGAGAAATTGTTAGTAATGTGAAATTGTATAAAAAGCAAACAAAATTTTAATAAAGTACTTATCGTTTAGGTGCCCAACTAGTAGAAGGAAGAACTGAAGTTTCTTAGTAATAGTAGTAGTTAATAGTAGTTAGATAAAGTATTACTAAATAGAAAAACTCAAATACAAATAGACAAAAGTAAATAAAAGTAAATACTCATCCTAATCAATCTATGCCTTGAAGTCTTATTTTTGCTATTTTGTAATATTACACAAGGTTTTGTCCATTGAAGTGACAGACTTGCCATTTACCTGTCGCAATTTATCTATTTTAATATCTCTAAACCAAACAACATCAAACTATAACAGCCATCACTTCTCAAACCACAGTGTTTCAGAAATACAGACTAGCAACAACCAACTTCACTTATCAATTAGTATATACAATATTCAAGAATTTAATAAAAACCTAAAACAACAAGTATAGAAAGACTACTATTTCTCTAACAACCTTAGCATTATCAGTATAACAGAAGCCAAAATTGCAGCCAACAACCCAATTACTAAACTACAAAAATCCAAACATTTTACATACTTATGATCATGAACTGAAGGCCCTAAAGCAGGCATAGCTATCATGATCCACAAGTTCATAAAAACTCACATTCATAAAATACTTATCTCTCCTGGATATGCTATTACAATAGACATTCTTTTTAAACACAACTTCAAATTCAAAATCATTTCAGTTTACTTACTATATAATACTACTCAATTAAAACTGTTAGTACAAAATACTGTAATACAATGGCTCCAACAAGCCTATGCATCAAATATCCAACCTATTGTCCTGAAAGACTTTAATGCCTCTAATAACATCATTCACTCCTTATCAACTAAATATAAGTTACTTTATTTTCTTCAATACAACAACATGTATAATCTAGCTATATACACTAATAATTCAATATCTACTTGGCAAAGCAACAGATATTAGAGTAGCATAGATTATATCTAGGCTAATCAACCTCTTCTTTGATATCTTAACTTTTTTACTACAAATAATTCCAATACTAGTACTCAAAGTGATTATAAAATTTTAAACTTCTGCTGGCTTTTTCTTTATGTATATATAGATAAACTCAAACATTCTACCAAAACCTGTAGAAAAATATTTTTATACAGAAACATGAACAAAGAGAAATAGCAACAATTTGCAGATCAAGTAACCTTAAACCTAATAATAATAAAACTCTATTCAGCACACAAATTTCAGAATTACTAGAATCTTCCTGGCATAAAATTCAAAATAGCATCATCTCTGCTGCTATACAACATATTCCAAATAAAAAATTCACTATTAGAAACTTTCAAAATATCTTTTTTACAAAGGCATCATCTTTATACCAACATCTTAAGAAATTAGGCAATATTATTAAACAAGTCAAATACTTACTAAAAAACTCTACCTTAATATCATATCAACATAATCACCTTATTAATCAAATAAATACATCTAATTAGCTCAATGTTCTACTTTTATTAACTATTCATAACTTATTGTCAAACTGGCTAGCACTCACAAAAACTAAATGAAAATCTATCTATCATGCTCACAATATAGAAAATATTAAAGAAATAAAGCAACAAATTAATGATAATATTTTCAAAAGATGCTCCAAACTCCAATCCAATCCAAAGTTAATAATTAATAATATACTTAACCATTACAAAGACCCAGTAAAATTTGATAACATCAGAACAAACAATAATATAATTACTAATCCTCAAGACATTAAACAACATATCTGACAACACTTTGACCAATGGACATCTTTTAGACAGACTGATCAACAAATCTTTAAATCCAATTAGAAAAAAGAATATAACCGCAAAATGCATATTAATACTAAGTGGTATAATAACATTACTAAAGAATTTACTATTACTGAAGTAACTGAAACATTATCACATCTTCTAAACAATAAGGTTTGTAGCCCTTTTGGCATTAGTTATGAAATGTTAAAACATGCAGACATACTCTTCCTTCAAGCAATTACAGTCCTCTTAAATAAATGTATTACTCTAAACCAAATCTCCAAGCAATTACAGTCCTCTTAAATAAATGTATTACTCTAAACCAAATCTCCAAGCAATAAAAAGAGAGTAGAATTTTCTCAATTTCTAAAAAACCTATTTTTAACTGCAACTTAATCAACACCAGACCTATTAGCTTTCTCGAACATGCCAAAAACTATATACAAAACTTCTTACAAACCATTTAAATCAAGTATTTACTAAACATAAAATTCTCACTCCTTATAATTACATTGCTCTGTTAGATAATAGCATAGCTATACCTATACATATCTTAAATAATATTATCAAAGATGCATCTTGCAACTCCAAACAGCTTTGGCTTAATTTCAAGATATGAGCAAAGCATATGATTCAGTTAATCTGAACCTGTTCAAAAGGCACTAATTCACATTAACATGCCTTCTAAGCTAGTTAACATACTTACTAATTTATTAACAAACTGTTAAAATAAAGTAATCACTAACCTTGGCCTAACCAACCTATATACAATTAAAAATAGAATAGACCAGAGAGAAACAATAATCTCACTATTCTGATGCATTTATTATGACCTACTTATTTATAAAATTGCATTACAATATAATGGTTTTATCTATATCTTGGAAAACTTATCTTTAACCACCTAGATCCCAAAGGCTTTAAGCATCTACATCAGTATTAGCTTACATGAATGATACACTTTGAATAGCAAAAACAAAACAAAAATTAGAACAAATTACCCAAACTGCTTCATCTTTCTATTTAATAGTCAACATTCAGATTAATGCTACAAAACTGTCTTTATTTCTAACTCATCTACATCTAATATTCAATTTTTCAACTATATTTTAAAATCCATATCTGCTAGCCAACTATTTAAGTTTTTAGTTTGTTGATTTACACTTAACAACAAACATACCAAATAAATTAAAATCATCTGAGAAGAAACTCTTTAACTCACAAACATTGCTAGTACAAAGAAAAATACAGATAAACAAATTATCTATATAATCAATACAGTTATTATATTTACACTTGAATATAGATTATACAACATTATTATGCCTCATTTTATGTGTAACAATATTCTTGCCAAATACTTAACAATAACCAAACACAAATCCCATCTAGCATGCTCAATCCCCAATAGTACTATGCTTAACCTATATCTGTATAATATTTATAATATATGGGATATTAAACTCTAACATCTTATTACTAACTTTTTATCATGACTCAACAATTCTAATTTACTAGGAACTTCAATACAGATAAGACTATAACAACTTCAAAACAACCTATAGTCAACTATTAATATACTTCAACACCCCAATCTTATTATCAATGATCCAAATAAACACATACTAAATTTCAAAATTATTCAATTACTGAAACACCTAAACATATTCATAATAGCTAATTCCAATATTTTATAGCTAAACACTATATTATATAATCTCCAATCGATAGAATCAATTTTATTTCAATACCTTCAATATATTAGCTTCAAAAAACAAATCAGAAACCTTAATATCCTATACCTTGAACAGCTCTATACAGTGACAATACTACTTTATTAAAATAGAAACATCTTTTACCATAACTGTTATACCTATCTAAAGGTTGAAAACTATTATGGTTCACTTTTCTGAAAGAAACTGTAATGGCCTATAATAGTTTCAGAATCCTTCTTCCACACTACCAACAACTAGACCTTCCTCTCAAATCTTTCAGACCATGCCTTTGTGAATCGCCACTGATGATATTCTAAATAAGCAGTCTTGTTTTTAACCAAGTATTTTAAATGATTTGCAAGGTCTTCAACGTTTGGATAATCTTCAATAAAAATAGCCGATTTAGGATGTGGTATGTAAGAACGACTATTAGGAGCACCCCATATAATGGGTACGACACCTAACTTAAATGCATCCCAAAGTTTTTCAGTAGAATAATCATCATATTGAGAATTCTCAATAGATAGATAAAAAGGATATTTTGCAATAATACAATTCTTTGCTTTAAAATCTTCGAAATGGTAGGAGGTAATGTTCTCTAAAGCAGAACATTCCGAATGAACATTCCAATCAGTATTCTTGTAGACATTGCCAAAAGACGCGACAGGGATGTGAGCTTGAAGTTTTGGAATCCAATCTTTACGGAAATCAGTCCAGTGGGAAGCAATGAAAGAAACGAAAGTTGAATTATCAGAGAGGTTTTCTATATTAAAAGGTTGCCTTTCTAACCAATCTATGGGATCTTCTCGAATGTAACTTGTAGGTACATTCGAATCTTCACTGTATGAAGATAGAAAATCAAATCTTTCCATCATTTCGTAACACCATGGGCAATTACTAGGTGGTTCATTTGTAAATCGTATAAACTTTTGACCATCCCAAGATTTTACATTAGGGAGTTTTAATCGATCTACACAAAATAAGCCATCAGCCGTTTTAAGATCTTCAGGAGTTAAATTGTCTAGATCAGTCATATTCCAAATACATGGCATATCACAATTCATTAAAGTTCCATCGTGGTTATATTTGAGGTGCTTCACATCCGTTCGACCATACTGTTTAGCAGATATTAAGTATATTTTCACCTTCTTATTTTTATTTAGATAATTTGTTAAGTAATGCCTTCTTTTCCATTCCATAAGACTTGTAGGCTTGATTTTAAGCTCATTTATTAGTGTTAAATTTATTGTGAGATTTGTTTTAACCATTGTTTCAACCATTGTTTCAACCATTGGTTTGTTGTTGTTCTTTAAAGTTGATATAATGAATAATATAATCATAAACCATAGTACCCATATCATAGAATTTACAAAAGACATTGGTTTTGTAACGAAAGACATTATGTCAATGCGATATGTATTTTATGAAATGAATATTTATTAAGTATATTAGATGTGGGTGTTTATATAACTAAAAACAGCATTGAACACATTTACATGTTTAATAATAAAATGTGCAATACAAATAAATAATAAAAAATTCCCATAATTAATAAAAAATACGCAATACAAATAAATAATAATAAATCCACATAATTAATAAAATATGATAGCTGCGCACGAAACAAGGACGTGAGTATCAGTATTACATTTAGTAAATATATAAGTTAACACTATTAGGCATGTGATGTATAGGGATGTTACGGTCCTGCAAAGACCGTGGTCCGGACTATGGTTGTTGGTAGAATTACTGAATTACGGCATTACGGCATTTTACCACGTGGTAGAATTAATTACGGCATAGTATCTAATTGCCGTAAAACTTTTGTGC
>CAJVQA010010007.1:0-11683 GCA_910591915.1 Cetraspora pellucida | reverse complement strand
AGGGAGGAGTAGGATAAGGATTAGTAAACTGAGACTGAAATGAACAGTGCCAGTGAGTGATAAGAGTAAGGCCTGTGAGGCTGTTATGCCTTCTGGCCTTGCCAACAATAATTTGATTGTTGAAGACAGTAAGTAATCAGGGCTTGGTATTAGAGTTAAAGTGGCCAGTAATATAGGAAAAGTAGTTTGATTGAGGTAGATTAAAATGATCATATAATGTATGTTGATAGGAATGACTTGTAGTAATATTCTCAAGAGTAGTAAACCATTGAGGTATAACACCTTTAGTGAATTAGATAATAATTTCATCTATAGTCTGAGTCTTATTTTTGTAAAAAATTTATAAATTGGCTCTGGTCTGTGTCAACTCATGTAGTTGCCTATAACAAATTATTAATAAAAATAAAGACAAAATCTCATCTTAAAAAAAAAAAAAAAAAAAAAAAAAAGAACTTTAGTAAATTTTGAGTATAAGGTTATAAAGTGTTAGTAAGTATGATATATATTAATTTTGCTTTGAACTGAAGTTCTAAAAATTATTTTTTAAATTTTTTAAAATTTTTTATTATAAAATATAAAGTATTTTTTATATAATTTGCTTGTTTTTTTACTTTTACTAATAATTTTTTTAATTTATTATTTTTATTAGATATTAGTTTTAATATTTTTATTACTATATTTTAGATTTTTTTTATTTCTCTTAATATAAATTTCTTAGTTTTTAAATTAATTTTTTAAACAAAATTTAGGTATTATGAATTTCATTATATTTATTTATTTATTTATTTGTTTTAATATTAAGATGACCACTTTGGTCTATTAACTTTTTATTAATAACTTGTTTGGTAATATGATTTTATAAATTATTACAGAAGAGTGTACAATTGGCTATATATATAACTTTTTTATTTTATCTATTTAAGAGTTCACTCAAAGGTTTTCTACCAATTGCTATACATAACACCTCTGCTTGGGTGTTCTACTTTAAACTCTCTGAATCTACAATCTGTGTTAACATCACTAGATTATACTCAGATGTCCAGATCAATATCTTAATCTTAGGACTATTTTATTCTTGAAGTAAACTCTCAAAGCCTTCTGTACTTATTTTATAACTAATCTAGATATTATTATAATAAAATTAATACTTGCAGTTAAAGTTATATTTTCAACTACTATGTCCTTGTAGAGTTCATTCAAACTTTATTATCAACTTTATAGCATAACCTCAGTACTTTAGTATAGTTTATTAATATATTAAATTAGTCTAATATTCTTGTTTTCTAATTTATTCTAGTAACCTAATTGGTAATATCTCCAAGCCTTTTTCAACTTGGAGGTTCTTGCCCATTTAGGTACTATAACCTTGGTATCTATTTTTTTGGACTAGTTTTTATAGTAGTACTATTAAAGATCTGAATACCTCTTTGTTTAATTTTTTTAAATAGACTTGTTACTTAATTTTGATGAATTTATATAGCCACAAAGACTTATTTAGTGTTTGCACTATCTAATTATTATTTTGCATTCTTCTGTATAATTATACAGATGTCTTATAACCTGCCAGTTATGCTAGTATGATCACTATTACAGATATTCTAATTCAATCATTAGTAATAGTTGTTATATTACAAATATTATATAAATAATTATCCAAATTTTTACTATTGATAGGATTTGAATATCCAACCTACTACTTAAAAGGTTGACAACTTGACCACTTTACTAGATTGCTACATTTTATTTATTTATTTTAGTTATATGTTTTTTGATAATCTTTTTTAAAAAATTAGCTTTAACAATATTATACAACCTAGTTTATTTAATTTAATAAATTACTATTATAAGCCTTTATCTAGAATTTTTGACAATATGTTTTTTATTTTTTTTTAATTTTGTTTTAATTTATTTTCTTTATAGAATAAAAAAATGTAATTTTACTTATTAATATTCTTTGATAAATAAGGTTTTTGTTTTTTATAAAAGTTTTTGCTTAAATATTACTTTACAATTTTATTTTTAAAAAGATTTAATAACAAATTAAAATTATTAAACTTTGTTTAAAATTCTTTAAGCAAGTTATTAACTTAGCATTTGTATTATCAATAGAATGTTACACTTGATATATATAGTTCTTAAGTCTATTACTTATAAATAGGTCTAATACATTCTAAGTCTTTCTTTTATTTTTAATGTAGTTTCTTTATTACTTATTTTTACAACTAAATTCTTTGTTACTTTTAGTAAACTTATATTAAACAAAAAATACTGGCTTGTTTAGTAACAAAATCTAGACACAATTTTAAACAAAAAATTTTATGAATAAAGAAAACTATAAATTATCAAGTTACTCAAATACATATTGACATAATGAGTCAGGTTATATACTATTACAAGAAAGTTTATTAACGTACAATAATGTACTGCCTTGTAACTTTATTTACAAATAGATCAATTATGTTAAAATTTATATGAATTTAGTAAAATTCAATTTTTGAAAAAATTATAAAATAGATCTTTTTAATAAAAAACATTTTATATGATTAGTAACAACTCTAAGCATTGTCTTTTGTTTTATGTTAAAATCTGGTGATTTTCTAATTCATAAATATATAAATAATAAACTAATTAAAATTATTTATAGTAGTTTACAAAATAGTGTAAACTAATGAATTTTATAATTATATTAGTTAAAACTTTTATTAATTATATAATTAATCAGTATATCAGTTTACAAAAAAATTGTACCTTTATAATTTTCATAATTACAATAGTAATGAATTTTAAAAATTATTTAGTATAAACAATTTGCTAATAAATTAACATTTTTAAAGACAAAATGCAAACTTTATTTATTAAAAATAGGTACAAAGTATATAAGATATAGTTATAAGCAAGTGAAATAATATGTGTAATTCTTAACATATTATTAAATAATCAATTTTTGTGACATTGTATAGTATTCTGAAAAATACTTTTAAAGATACATATTGTAAGTAGTATAATAGTAATATCAAAAACTCATTAAAGCAGATAATTAGTATAGCACAATAATGAATTAATGACTATGTTGATTATCTATTTAACTAGCAATATATACTATATTTACAGTATCAGCTTAATAATAAATATTGTTATGTTTGGAAACTGTAACTTGGTTGCTCCACAATCTAAAATCTCATATAACATATAATAGGTAACTTTTGTATTAGATATGGCTGATGAGTAATTAAGACTTTCAGTTACTTGAGGTCAATAAGGTCTAACAAGGTAGATCACATGATCAAAAACTTGAATGAACAGTAATATTTATAGATTTTATAAGGTTTATACTAAGTATAGTGTTAGTGTTTTATTATAATTGATACAATATATTTTGGAATTGTTATTTAATAAAGCAAATGAGATCTTCTCTTTTCTCAAGACAATAATACCCTTTATTTTTAATAAAATTTTAATTATAACTTATTTAATTACATAAAATTCACTTCTACCTTTTCTTTATTTAATTCAACTCTTCCAATTTATCTACTTAAACCTTTCTAATTATTAAATCCCGCTTCGCCATTATATCCCCCTTCCTTGATATATTTAATAAATCGCATTAATGCAATTGATTGCACATCACGTTATTGGGTCTAACAATATCAGGAGAATCAGCAGGATCAAGTATAAACATTATAACCAGTATAATAAGTATAGACATTATAATTAGTATATACGGGATAATGAATATAAGTGCTATATCACGAACAGAGTGTATAACGTGCCTTATATAAAAAAAAGTATATAATAAAGGCTTCGAGCCCTACGAAGAAAACATTCGTTGTTCGTGATCCATATAAAATTTGCCTCCTAATAATAATAACTTGCTTTCACTATAATAATACCTACAACCATAAACTATCCACTCGCCAAATATAACACACTCTTTTGACTAAGCCGACTTGTAGGTTACACGACGTGTCCGAGTGAGAAGTGACTTAAGGTCGTTAATACCAGAAACGAATGCCTCTGTAAGCAAAATCTTGGAATTGATTGGTCCGTGTGACTTATTAATCATTCAATATTTATTTTTCATACTTTATATTACATCCAAAATCTCGAAACCACAATCTAAATATTTAATTATTAGTAATCACATCAACAATCATTGTCAGACCAAAGTTTTAATTGTCACATTGCGTGATGTCAGTATTATGGCCTGTCAAGTTTTTGGATAACGGGATTTTGTGATAGAATCGTTAGAACCGAAAAATAGTCTAATTTCCCGCTACATGTTGATCTGCAGAGGTCACAATAAATTCCTACTAGCGTTATCACGAAAATCGTGATATCATTCTTTTTTACAAACCGCAATAATCAACCGTTATAATCGTTAGTATAAAGGGTTTTAAAATATGATCTTTTTATTTATAGCGCTTTGTAAAAAGGTTAACACCTCGAATTTGTATTAACAGCAGGAAATTTCAGAAATTCTAAACTCTATTGACGATATTTTTATTGCGGTTTGCAAAAGGTGTGACTTCTATAAATCATCGTATAATGTAAAATCACGAGAAATTGGACGATTTTTCGATTCTAAGAAATTACACAGATTTCCGGAATATAAGATTGATAGAAAATCTAGATTCATCGAAATTTTTCACTACCGTTATCGCGAAAATCGTTGGGTCCTACCTTTTAGAAACCGCTATCATATTTCTTTGAAATTGATAAAATTCTCAAAATCGATAGAATTTCCGATTCCAACATGATATTATGATCTGAAGAGGTTAAATATTTTTGCAAAGCGCAATCATTGAATTTTTTTTACGGAGAACAACGATCGTCATTTATCTCATTATACGAACGAGATCCCAACATTATCTGAAATTAGTATAGCATTAATAGATCTTTCACTTTATTCCATTCCATTCCAACCCAAATTGAGAAGTTATTATTAAATTAGAAATGCCTTTTTTTTATAGATTAATTTACAACTTTTATAATACGAAATATTAAATAATAAATACACTAAGACATGGAATATATTAATTTATATAGTTTTTGTGCACTGTATATATGTTTTTTTTTCTTAAGTATATGTTATTAACCTGTAATATTCACGGCAGTTATTATAGATATAATGCTTGTAATAAATATTTTTCTTTAGAACTTTTATATTTCTAGTTAAAATTATGCTTTTAATATATGCTTAAACAACTCTAAAGAGTTATTTCTGAGAAAATTTGGACCGATTTCTATAATAGAAGAATTGGGCAAGAATCTTTTAAATATGTTAAAGTTAATACTAGATCATCTTTTTTTTTTTTTTAAAAAAAAAAAATAAGTTTAATAATTTAATACTTACCGTACAGTCGAAAAGTAAAGCACTACCATTTCCAACTAACCAAGGAAGATTACCGAGCAGATATTTAAATTCCACAGAGTAAATAATGATTGACTATTATATAGTGTTAATTTTTTTAATTTAAATAAAATGAAAAAGCAACAAAAAATTATTTAATACATACAAGACAAAAAGTGATATTGCCTAATGCGCAATAACAAAACATGGCCAAAGATAACCCTTCAGTCGATTGTGCTTTATAATTTTTAATAACTTGTGGAATTCTTGATACAACTGTTGCAGCATACATTAAATATTTATATATGATAAATAGGTAACACATTAAAATTAAAGAACATAATAAAAGAAACTAAGTTACAATAACACGTGGCACTAGACCATCCAAAAATCTGCGGCAATAATTTCAATTCTAGATCAGTATTTTGATTATATTTTGTCTCTGTTTGATAAGAGATAAGATAAGCAATACCACCAATCAAACAGATAACAAAGAGCCCGGCAAGAGTTTTCAAAAATGGGTTAAATCTTGATTGACGTATGGGCATTTGTGATTCTACGTTTGAATCGTCTGGTTTAATAAATTCACCAGTAGATTCATCAGATATATTATTAGATTCGTTGGATTTATTTTCAGATTCATCAGAATTATTCTCAAATTCGTCGGATTTATTATCAGGTTCGTCAACATCTGGTGTTTTACGGTAACAGTAGTAGTAGGTTTGCAATAATAAAGAGGTATCGATCAATACATTATAGAGCGCGATGAGAATCTATAATTAAAAGGCTCACATTACTATTATGTATTAATATAGAGTTTCAGTATAGTACAGTACATGTAAATTCACGTAAATTTAAGTAACATGGATTTCGTGTAAATTTCACGTGATATTTGTGAAAATTTTAGCCAACATTATTGAACTCCAATATATAACATATGATCCAACCAATCACATAGAATCTTATAACCGTATGATCACGTTGCTTACAAATTACGAAAACCATCTTACCGAACTTATATAGGATTACACAAAATTACGCAAAATTACGGTAATTTTGCAACCCCAATACGATAGATATATGCAAATTAAGCATTAAATAGACATACGGACCGAGGCCAGGCCTCACTCTTAAAAAAAAAAATAAATAAATAAAATTTAAATACGACTTACCACCGTTAGTAACAAGTTTTGTAAAATAGCACCGATCAAATCAAGCAATTCTCCCATAATCCATATATATATTAAAGCTAATGATACTGAACTGCCAGATTTTCGTTTATAATTTTCATAAAGTTGGCTGTAGAAAATTAAGAATTATTATGATATCCTTTACAACCTCGATGCGAAAGTAATAAAGGATGACTTACGGAATTGTAACACAGATCCAACAAGCTAGAGAAATGAAACCAACTACTCTTGAATAAATTATATTTTCTGAATCAGCCATTTATAATTAATTTTAAATTTTATATTAAAGTATAAAAATAAGAAAATTTTAATAATAATTCTATTGATTTCAAGAAAATTATTCAAAGTTTTTACTAAAGTTTCTTTGACCAGTTTAGTATTTTATACATTCTTAACAGCTATTAAAAAAATAAATTTACAATCCACTGGTTATTGCTAATATTCCTGGTATTCATTTTGTTTGCTAAATGTCTAGACATTCAACGTCAAATTAATACAGCGAAATATTTTAATTAGATTGGTCATTCATATAAAATATATGCCGACGAATCATTAAATTTACAGCATAATATTAGCAAAAATTAATAAAGGATTTATTTTATCTGCCCTTATTATGATTTTGTACGTAGTTTCAAGTTTCTTATTATAATTGTGTTATATTAACCTATGCATGTGCATTAATTTGGGTATGTTTCTTTATTTTATTTCCAAGTTGGTGCATCCATTATATTCTCTGACCCATTGATATCCTCGTAATTGAAAGATTCATATGGTGCAAGATACCCAAAACCGTAGCTTTACCATTTCTGGATTTTTGTAAAAAAAAATGAATTGCTTTATTGTCTACATAAGACTATAAAGTTAAAAAGACAATTTCAAAAGGAAAAAAATAATAATCGGCAATGTATTTTTTTTATCGATTAGTGCATTGCATTGAATTGAATTATTCAGTGGCATTAGACAATTTGTACCATTCGCGATTATAATAATTATTTTAGGACTAATTTCGGCGTTACCAGACTTATCGTTATGAAATTTCTAGATACAGTCAGACCCCTCCCTAAATGCATGACATAAGTCCGTACCCATTGTAGGACTTATAGATAAATGCACGTTCTGTATTCTGTAAGTGCACGCTAATTATCTGGCCCACTTTTAAAAACTCTATCTATAAATACATCCACGTGGTTATTAGCCAAACAAATTCATTATTTCTAGGCTTTAAAGCCGTAATAACAGTCACCTTGTGATTTTATTAGCGTCTCTAAATGCACGCTCTAGAGCTGGTCCCAACGACATGCATTTAGGGAGGTCTGACTGTATTTATCTAATGACATAAGGTTTAACACACTATTTTAGATGTGAAAGCATACTGCATATGCAATGGAATTTTCTTCGATAAATTTTATTATTTAATTACTTTATTTAGAAATGAAGCTTTTAAATCAATTCAACCGACAAAATATACGTAGTCCCCCTGCAGCCGGGAGTTATAAATATAGTAGTAAAATAAATATGCAATAATTTTTCTTTTTTAGATTCTGTCAAATAATACGTTTGTATATTGGAAATATGCCGATCCAAAAACGGTTTACTGCTCTGGATGCTTGTCAAAGCCTGAAGAATAGAGCGAGCATATCGAAAGTTCAGATGATGAAATTAAAAGCAATTCTTATATGCAGATAAATAGCAAAGGAACTGTCAAATGCCTTCCCAAAACATTGATTTTATGTACACTAGCAAATTATTAGACACAGAGTATTAAGTGTAATTTTATAATATTACACCATTTTACTTGATTAAAACTGATTATCCTACTGTATATTAGCAGCTTTATAGGTCAACCTCACGGTAAGTATCATTAAACTTACTGCATTTATAATTAAAATTTTATTAATTATTTACATTGGCATTTAGACTTCATAGACAGAAATTTGTCTGATTGGCTAATAACTGCAGTTTAATTTTACATTATTTATATAGTTTAGTGCTTTTTTTAAAAAAACAAAACCAACCATAACAAAGTAAAAAGACTATATAGAAGGTTTCATTAGAGCTGTAGGACGCCACAGTCAAAAATAAGACCTAATTCTCGTCCGTCTATAAACACAATTTTTTTAAAAAATAATTCAAAATTTTGTCTATGAAACTATATTCTGCGCACTATTAATTTTTTTTTTTTTGCAAAATATTGGTATAATATATATCTTTCTTTGATCGTTGCCTAACTATAACATAAAGTTTTATGACTTTAAAAATATTGCACATATTAGTTTGTTTTGATTAGTGAAAAACTACAGGCACAGCATTTGTCTTAGCTTATTGGCACAACATCCGCCAGAGTTAAGGTTAGAGTTAATGTTAGGATAAGTGTATTTTAGTAATGCCGACCATTGTTGTGTCTGTAGCAATTTCCACATGTGATTACACCTATTTAGTCGGCAGCCAATCAGTTTTGATTTTTATCTCAGCGTATAACACTACTGCAACTCATTTAGATATAATATTTAAGGTTAAATAATTTATCAGCTATAACCAGTTATTTAACTATATGACTGATAGCGACTGATGACTAGAGATGGAAAAATTGAGAATTTTTGAACTTTGTTAATATTGTAAATTGGGGAGCGGATAACGTTGCACGGTTTAGCTCCAATAGTTAACGTGGTATAGATAATAATAATCTATTTTACTATCGGTTAGGGCAAGTACAAGCTATGTGGGGCGTTAATCTATTTATAATAAGTTCAATGGTGGTTTAATCGGATGAAGTTGGTAAATTAAGGGCGAGTCGGTTATAATCTAATTGTAATAAGAGGACGTTAATCTTAAACGTACTATAATAAAGCTTAATAACTTAACGGTGATCTAAGCTTTGATCAATATAATACTAATAACTAATCGCTCTATCTAACTGTTTCAATTAATATCCTATCGTACGTTGTCCTTCGTGAAGTATCTCATTGTATGAACTATCCATATACGGCTCTTAGTTACTCAGGGAAAGGTCTATTCGGCTTCAATGCTTACTTTCTTTATGTTAAATAAGAGACCCAGCGTATATGCTTATTAGTTAATTAAAAAATAATAACGAACTATGGTGAGGAAACGATTATTTGTCAGATTTAAAGTAATTTAATATTTGGGATGCTAAAGGAGTTTAGATGTGAAGTAGTATGATTTATTTAATAAACTTTTATTGATAACAATTGATAACTAATTACAAACTACTGTTTAGGGAAGGTTAAGAGGACCTATATTTATACCTTTTTTTATTCTAATAGAGCCAACCTTATTATTCTTTTATTCATTAAGTTTTTACAATGTATTATTAGACCCAATAACATGATGTAAATAAATTACTGGTTATTATCAATTCTTTGATATGAACATCCTAGCAATTAATTACATTAACAAATTTATTAAATATATAAAGAAAGGAGAAGATAATGATAAAAAGGATTGATAATTTTAAGGATTTAGTTAGATAAATTAGAGGAATCAGATTAGATAAAGAAAATGAAGAAGTGAGATTTATTTAACAAAATAAGTTTTAAATAGAATTTATTATAAATAAAAGGTATTATCATTTTAAAAAAGATATGTCTTATTTGTTGTATTAAAAATAAATCACAATATTATACATTGTTCTTAATAAAATACACTAACATTATACCCACTATTAAAGGTAAAGTAATCATATCAAAAATCTGCAAAATGATTATCATAGTAGTTTACTTATCTAATTAGTAATGTTTATGAAGATCTACTTATAATATATGTGTCTGGCTTTAAAAAAATCATATGACAGTATACAAACCTTTATATGAAATTTCATCACCTCTTTCAATTAAAGAAAGGTTGATTTAGATCAATCTATTTATATTACAATAACTGAGAATGGATGTTAACTTCACTTTATCCTACTTGGATTAAGTATAAGGTAATGTCAAGAGATGAGATTATAATAATCATATTAGATTCTGGTCCTAAGATAAACAGTATTAATATTTTTCATATCAGTTCTATAATGACAATAAGAAATACTAAAGTAATAAAAATTATGTCTATAAAAAAGTTAAAGCTTAAAACAAAAAAGGTTAAAATTTAATAAAAAAAAAAGAAGTGTTATGGTCTTGTATATATTTTTTTCACTAACAAATAGAATAGAAATTTTTATTTTTTGAAGAGATAGTTCAGAATTATATATATATATATATATATATATTTTTTTTTTTTAACCTTAAGCAGTTATGCTAGTACTTTATTAAGATTCTTGAAACTATATTTTATACAATTACATAGAATTTCCCAACATTCAAGTCTAGCATCACTTGGCCACCCTAATAGTACCTAAGTGCAACCTGCTGCACTATTCTAGTTAAAAATAGACTGCTCATCTAACTACTTAAAGCCATACCAGAAGGGTCTTCCTCCTCTTGTGACAAGCATATTTATTGTCTTCAAGGCTTCTTTCTTGCTTGGTCTGCCTTTTCTGCTTTCTTTTCCTTTTCTTCTTCTTTTGCTTGTTTATCTTTTCTTATTCTCTTCTTTGTTTCTTTTCTTGCACAAGCACCTTTTTTTATTTTATTCGTTATATTGCTTTCTTTCTCCCAGGCTTGTATTCTCTCACATTGCACTCTCCATATTTGGTCATAGAAATATTCCATACTGTTCTTGTGGTTATGTCTATGCACTTCTGTGTTGCTTGTTTGCTTAGGAGTCGCTCCAATCTTTTCTCTACTTTTGATGTTGTGAGTCTCTTTATCAGCACTTCTCTGTTTGTGATTTCTTCTGCTTCTGTTTTTTCAAATAATGTCTTATAAAGAATTTGTGGTGGTACTTTGTTTTTTCCTCTTCTTTGAGTCTATTACATGCTGTCACTGTTGCAACTTTCTGAATTCGCTTCTACAGACTCTTTTGTTCACAACAACTTGCTAAGTATGCCTGAGTCTCTTTTTTTCCAGTTTTACATACTTGATACTCTGTTGTTGTGTATACTTCTGGTCTTCTTCTGTTTAGCTCCTCAAGTATTGGTAGACTATTCATTATGCACTTGATTGCTATAGCTCTCCTTGTGCTGAGTTTTCTCGATGTACAATGCACTCCTTTTGTTCTGTTCATTTCTTTCCAAAAGCTTGAC
>CAJVQA010010006.1:0-11684 GCA_910591915.1 Cetraspora pellucida | reverse complement strand
TAGTGTTAGTGTTTATTATGTACAATGTAGTGTATTGGGATTTATTATTTAATAAAGCAAACGAAGTGTACTGCTCCAAAGAGCCATTTTGGCCTTTATTTATAATATCTTTTTCATTATAACTTCATTAATTATATTACTCTCATTAAATCCTTTAATTTGATTCCTCTAATTTATTCACTTAAACCCATTTACTTAATAAATTTCTCTTAATTAATTCCACTTTCTTGATTTATTTAATTAATCACATTAATGTGATTAATTGCCAGAATATCTATATCGAGGAATTGATCATCATACCTATTCTTGCATGAGTTTTTGGCAGAGTATTTATATCATATTATTGGACCTCACACTATTTACAATATTTCATTCCCAAACCTCTTTCCCAACCATAATAACTAAAAACTGAATGTCCTATATTTCGTCATTTTACCTGAAGTAACCAAAGTAATAAAAGTAAGAAAAGTAAGATTTCTCTTACTTTTCATGTAACCAATTATTTGGGTAGATGATGAGACCTAATTTTGATGATTGGTCATGTTAGATGTATGATCAATTTTGGGGCTCACAATAGTAAGAAAAGTGATTTAAAAGATAATATATAAACAAAAATAAAATATACATATTTATTGTCACACACTTGACTATTAGGACAACAGATACCATTCATACATGTAACATCAGAATGACACTAAAAAGATAATTAATTGTTAATATATAAAAAGGTGAATTAATGTTATTTGTTAAAAGGTTAAAGACATATGAAGAGATAAATAAAGGCATACACAAAGGTTGTTACATGGAACAGGACAAAAGCAAGTATTTATAGTTGTATTGCAGGTTTTATACATAGTGTATTGAAAATATAATTAATAAAAACAAGTTAGATCACTATATAAAAAATAAAATATAATAAAATTAATAAATAAATAGATATGCAGTATAACAAGTAAACAGTGAATCTGTTGCTCTAACAAACAAGACCTCACATAATGTTATAAATTTGGGGTAATAAGGCTTCAAGGCATAAATAAAGTTTTTGTGAATATATATTTTATTATAATGATTTTGATTCTTTTTCCTTTTTACTTGGGGTGTCCAAGATTAGTATTTTATTAAATTTTCTATTTGCTTTTTATACTATTTTTATTTACTAATAAATTCTGTTCAATTTTAACTTTCCTTTTTACTTTTCTATCATTATGCCTCTATACAATTACACTATCATGGGTTTTACTAGACCAGGTAAGTATTATGTTCTTAATTGTTTTACTTTTACTTTATTCTATTACAACTATACTTACCTACCTCTTTAATATTTGAATTTTGTCACTCTGAAACATCATCATTATGGTCATAATGTCTTATCTGATTTAGACATATTCGTTTTGCTAGATGTTATAGCATGATTATGTATATTTTACAATTATAGAGTTGATCATGCATACTCGATTCTGGGTCTTGATTAGTCCTTGTGTCACATATTATGACACATGAGCCATCACAAATTTTTTACCTGTAACAGCAATTATTGTTACAAATTCATGTTTGAGAACATTGCAATTATAATTATATTAAGTTAAAAATGAATGCTAATGTTTTTAAGTGAAAAAAATATGAATTAAATAAACATGCACTTAAGTGTCATCAATTAGTATATTTCTACTGAGACAAGTACATGTAGCTGTACCTGTGATTTGATTGCAGACTTGAAAATTATTACATTGAAAAGTTAAAATTAAGTTATAAAAATGAATTCTAAAATTGTGAAAGGAACAAAATAATTATGCAGCTATTGCAATATTTAATACTATTAATATAAATATTTATAAAATTGATTTAAAAAAAAATAAATAAAAATAATACATATGCAGTAATCACTACACACATCACTGATTTGCATCAATTACCTCTTATATACATATAACTATAACTATACTGTGAATAATAATTATTGAGAAAAGTTAGTAAAAGTATTAATACTAATAATAAATATTGTTAAAAAAATGCATACACAATTATTGCTATACACTTGACTCTTAAGACAACAGTTCTTCTTTAAACATATATAATTACTATTAAACTATAAATAAAAAGTTATTTGTAAATTTTTACTGATCAATAAATGACTTATGTCAATTTTTGATATTTATGATGCAGCTTTTAATTAATTAAGATAAAAATGTAAATTATATGCCATACTTATAATAATGTAAATAAAAATAAAGATTCATTTTTTTAAATTTTATTACTTTTTTTTTAATGAAAATAGAAAGACAAACCTTTATTTTTCTTACTTTTGATTCTTTTGAACAAATACTAAAAATATATATTAGTCAAAGAAAAAACAACTGATGTTTAATAGATACAAATCATACAATAAATATTTAAAGTTATTAAAAACTCTTAGTACTTTATATAACCAAAACCTAAGTATTTAGTAAAATCTGTGATTGTTTGCATTGTAAAAAAACTAACTATAATACTAAATTCTGCTCTTGCAAAAGAAACAACATATTATGTTTAAAACAATGTAATTGTATCTTGCATGATCAATGCAAAAATTGCTAGATAATTATTTTTTCTCTCAACAAATAATATTGCACTCAGTTTTTTTTTATTTATTTTTTTTTTTAAAAAAATAATTGTGATTAGTTTGATTTTTTTTTTTTAGCTCTTAAATTGGAGAATTGCATTTTTACAGTAGTATTTAGAACTTATTATAAATATATAACTATGCATTTTTATTTATTTTATTATAACAAAATTTTTAATGAGTACCATATGAATATTCATTAATTCATACTAATTCCAAAGTAATATACATTATTTTTGAATTTTAAATAACATATGTCAATTTCAAATTGACAAGGATCAATAAACAACACATAACATATATATACACACAAGTATTTTTACTTTATATTTTATTAGTAGGGCAAGCAATAATATATTGTCTGCTTGGCAGAGCTAATCATACTTGCACTAATAATAATATTGAATATAGTTATTTAGAATAAAATTCAAGAGAAATTAAAAAGAATAAGGTTAAAATAAAATAGATAATACTATTCAGAATTTAGTAAATCTGTCACTACTCTAATTCAACTCTTGCTTAACTTATAGTAGCTAAGTCAAAATAGGCATATTAGATTTGGCTGAATGGTTTATCTATAGGTAAGTATTATTCTTTTCTTTTAAGTCTTTCTGTCAATCTATTTTTCTGTTAAACCTTTTTTTCTTATCTACTCTTATATGACTTAACCTGAATTTATAATACATCTAATTGAAGTTAGAGTTCTTTCCTTGCATTAAGAGCTTGGTTATGTGACTTATAGTAAATGTCTAAAGATGAATATAGTAGTTTATAAATGAATAATGGGAATAACAGAGAATTAATAACAGTTTATTAATTTGTATAAGGTAATACTTTTACTTTTAAAGGTTATTTGGGGACTTGTTTTAAAAAAGAAATAATTGTTCTTTTGTCCAAGCAGAAATACCCTTTATTTTATAATAAACTTTTTATTTACATTTTAATTAATTTTTTTTATAAATACAATAACTTTCTTATATGCTATATATTAACTAAATCTAATAAAAGGTTGATATTCTATTTATCATATAAGTAACAGAAGTAGCATAAGTAACAGAACTAAGAGAAGTAACAGAAGTAACATTTCTGTTATTTTTTGCATAACCTTGGATTGGGTTAAGATCACTACCTCAATTCAGACACCTGTGATTTCAAAAATCAGGCTCACAATAAATACACAGTTATTACAAAATTCATAGTATTTCAAATTAGTATTAATATTAGCACAGGCATTTCCACATAATTGTTGACTGGCAGAACATTGATGCTTTATTTTTCTTCTATTTGATAAATCTAAATAATAAACAAAATGAATGAATTTTAAATATAAACTAATTTTGTATAGTTTGAAAAAAGACCTTATGCAAATAAGATATTAAACCAATAAAAATAATAAATAGTTTAGTATGCATTTAAAAATTATTGTAATATAAGATTATGTTTGTTTTATAATCAAAAGATATTTAAAGAAGTGAATTAAAATAAATGAATTAGAAATGAAAAACTGAATTGAGAAGAAAAAGCAAATTAGAAATTAAAGAATAAATTAGAAACAAAGATATAATCTGATGTAACAATTAAAAGCATAATATCAAAACACTTTTATACTCATATTTAGTGCTCCAAATCGAGTTAGGTCAGGTTCAGGTTAGAAAAATTTATCTGAAAATTTCAGATTGGATTTAGTTTAGGTTCAGTTGAAAATTAATCTGAACCAAATCTGATATGATCAAACCCAAAATTGTCTAATTAGAAATGTTTAAAATAAGCATTTTATATGTTTTTTATAAAGTTCTAATAGCAAGTATATATGTTTATAATGACAAGTACATATTTTTAAATAGTTTAAATAAAACTATTAATCTCATTTCTTCAAACAAAATTGTTATAACAGATTCTTAATTTTGATTGATTAACATTTGCAGATTGCAAAATTTTGGTCACATTATATAATTTACTAATTTTCAGTCATAATATTAATTTTTTTTTATTATAAAAATAGAAATTTGGAAAAATAATCTCACATTAGAATAAAATTTGCCTAGGAACAATAATAAAATTCTGAGTAATTTCAGCCAAATATTTTGCTTATTACTTTTAGCCAATCAAAATTGAGAATCTGCTATAAAGTTTGTAAAGCAAAATCAATAAAATATTTTTTAATTCTATAAATTATAGGATAAAAATAAAAAAACTTTTATTAATTCTAGTATACAACCTACAGTTTTTACTGTAGTAGTTATAATGCATATTGAGTTTGGATTTGATTAGCCAACTTCGATAGTCATCATTACATGAATTTTAAAAGCAAAATGAGTGACTAAATTCATTTTTAAAAAATTTTAATATATTAGCCTTAAAATTTCAGGTTGGGTTGAGTCAGTTTTAGTTTAGTTCAGGTTGGTCAGGTTGAAGCTCTAATCTAAAAGTTTTCAATTTGACCTGATCTAAAGTTTTAGGTCAGGTTCAGATTGCCTTATAATCTGATCCAAACCAACCTATTTGGAGCACTACTCATATTGTTATAGGTGTTTAGTATATTATAGTTTAATTATGAAATTTATATATTAAAATAACTTGCCAAAGGTATAACAATAGTGATTTAATATTTTAATTTAATCTTAAGTTTATATGCATAGTTTATTTTAGAGTTTATTTATTAATATGTTATTGTTATATTCCTCTCTAAACTCCTTCTTTACAAAAAGATATTACAGCTCTTTTTTATAACATTTGGACTTCAAAACTATGATAAGTTATTCTAAATTACTTTTTGTTTTTATTTGGACAGGATTGGGTTTTTTCCTTATGCTATGGCATTTTTATTTAGTCATTATTCTTATTATTATCTTATTATTACCCTTATCATTACCTCCTTATTACTATTTATAATTTGTTAAATAACTGGATGACAAGTAGAAGTATTCTTTTTTTTTTGTAATTTACTTATTTGTCTAACATTACTTTTACATTTTTCTACTATTATTTTTAGAGTTTATTTATTTTTTTTTTAAATATTAATAGTGAGTTCATGCCTCTATTCTTAATGAATATTCAATTGAAATTTTACATAAAATACAAATTTACTTTTAAAATATTATAAAAAGAATAGAAGCTCAGACTAATTTATCTGTGACCTAAACCAACTGAAATGGCCAAAGCTCACCTAGATTTGGGTGTTAATAATAATATATAGAGGATTGGTTTGATATTTTATCCATTGAATATACTAGAAGTTAATTTTAAAATGAATTGAATTAAAAAAAAAAAAAATGTAATACAGAAGAAACAGAATTTAATAATGAATTATAGTTAGGAAGTTAGACTGTAAATCTTGAAATACAATAGGGAATCCAAATTTTGTGATAGATTTGTTGATTAAGATGAAGTAAAAACTTTATAGAAAGTGTAGTAGTTATTTTTTTGAAAGACAAATTTGCAATAGTATTAATGAGTTTATTTGGTATTAGGCCTGTTAAAATTAAGAAAATTGATGATATATCAGATCTATTATAAATAAACATACTATGAAGTAGTTTGATTTGATAATATAAGTTAATTATAGTATTAGGTATAGTATCAAGTGTATTTGAGTTAAGAGTATGTTATAGTAAGACTAAGTAATAATTGGTTAGATTACAAGTTGTTCAGTAAAGATGTAAACTAATTTGGTAACATTGATAACAAATAAGTGAATATGAAAGGTAGCATTTATATAGGATGTGTGGAGTAGGAAGTTCATCTGATAGGATTTTAATTCTAAAAGATTTAAGAGTAAAGGACTGAAAGCTATGAGAAAAATTTGAGATTTTTGGATTATTGTTAATATAAAGCCAGATGGCTTGCCAGTTAACTTGATTAAGGATTTTGTGCCATTTTTAAAAATAGTTTTGTGTTATCCAAAGTGCATATATATGTGCATGATATATTGTATGAATACTATGATAAGTATATAACTCTAAGAGAAAATTCTCAAAGATTAAAGTATAAGCTAAGTTGTAAGTATTATAAGATATAAAAATAAGATATAGCAGTAGTGATAATTATGTGCTAGTTGGTTAGCAAAGTTATTATATTTGTTATCTTATAAACAGTAATTTTGTGAAAGATAATATAGATATTGTATGATTTGATAAAATTGATAAGTGTGTTCCATAGTGAGAAGTATGGCATATGACTATATGTTATAGTTGTTGTTGAGTTTAAAAGACTGTTGTATTTAGAAATTACAGATTGTAAATCTGTATATATGTTTATAGTACAGTTTTTAGGGGCTGTAATAAGAGCTAATAGAATAGCAATAAGCTCTGACTTGAATAAGCAAGACCAATATTTAGTTTAAGCTTGGAAAGTATAAAGTATAGAAGTATTTGAAACTTGAACTCATCCAATACCTATTAAGCATTATGGGATGCCCAAGTTTATAACTGAGCACCTGTATAAAAGTAAAGATCTAATAAGTTGGAGTTATAATTAGCAATTTACTTAAGATTGTTTGTGAATGAACTGTATTTGAAGACATTTGAAATTGAGTATATTGTAATAATAATATTAGAAGAATTTGAGGTTTGAATAGGGTGTCTAATTCCAATAGAATATATAAGGTCAAGATGGTTGGCATTAAAGTTAAGAGTTTTGTTGTATGTATTAACTCATTTATAAAATTTAGTTGAGACATTAAGAGGAATAATGATTGTGTATTTGTTATTTATTATGTGAGAATTAAGATAACAGCCTGAGCATATATTTGATTGAATAGGTGAAAGAAGATAGAGATGAGTAAATTGTAATTCAATATAATATTGCCAATAAGTTATATGAATAGTTTCAGATAATGAAGGCTGTTTTCTAGTTTGCTAATAATAATTTGGTTGTCAAGAACTATGATAAGCCATGGCTTTTTCTGTGAAAAAAAATGTTTAGTTGTGTAACTATAATAATTTGTGTTAGCTAGGTATAAGTTTTAATAAAAAGTATGATTATAAGAGTGATTTGTAACTTGGTCCTCCAACAAGGTAAACCAAAGTGGTTGTTTGTCTTTAGAAATTTTGTTTATATATAGAGAAATATGTTTCCAGTTTAGAAGACATGAGTTATTAAATGTAGTAAGTTAATCTAAATATAAAATGCCATAATATCTAAGTTGTTTCTTAAATGTTATATATTTAGAATATGAAGAAAGTATTAATTCAAGTAAGATAAAGCCCTCTTGAATAGTGCATGGAATGTTGTATAGTGGATTAGATGTAAACATCATACTAAGATGTTTAAAGAGCTGAATAATTTTGAAATTAACTGTATGTTTGTTAGAACCATCAATAATGGGATTATTATGTATTAGAATACTGATAGGTAACTATAAATCATTTTAAAGTTGTTGAAGTCTAATGCAGATACTTATTCCCAAAAGATCAGATGAATTGAGTCTTTTGATAAAGTTTGTAATATGGTGTTGTAATTGAATATCTCATATATTACAAATATTGTAAAGTTGAGAATGAAGTAGTTTACTTGTAGAGATTGTGCGATTGAGTTTAGCCTTATTTTTAACAAGTTAAATATGGCTTGTAAGAATTTGTTGCATGTGTTTTGACTAAGAATGATATTTTGAAAATTATACTCAATTATAGAGATAATGACAGTATTAATTATGTATTATGCATATATATTAGTAATTTGTTTAGTGCTTGCAATTTTAATAAGATGTGATGACTTAGCAGTGATAAGTTTGATTTGTTTAGTTTGATTGTTGTTAATTGTAAACCAGCATCCAAGAAATTTAAATAGTTTATTTGATAGATGAAGATTTAAAGGATAATTATTATATATAATAAGAGTATAGTCAGTTAAGGTATTATTAGTTGTTAATAAGGATTTGAAAGGGTTAATTTAAATATTAGCCATGTTAAAGAAAGATTCAGTTATTGATAGAATTTGTAATAGCTCTTGTTGTAAGGATGCAACCTATAGAGTATCATCCATATAAGTAAGAACTGAACAGTGTGAATTGAATTTGTTATATGTTTTGTGTTTAAGATTAGTAGGCCAAAAAACTTGTGTAGTATAGTCTTTAAAATTGTTATAAATATATATAATAAGTGAGTCATAATAAATTCTTCACAAAAGTGAAGTAATAGTTTCACTCTGATCAATTCTATTGAGTACTGGATGGTTATGTCGATTAGTAAATATGTTGATAATAGTATTAGTAATAGAGTTAGATAAGACAAGGCATTAGAGAGACTTTTGAAATAGAGTTAGATTAACAGAATCATATATTTTGCTCATATTCTGAGACATTAGCCAGATTGGTTTTTGATTACATGATGCATCCTTGATAAGGTTGTTAAGTATATAAATAGATATAGATGTGCTGTTGTTAAGTAAAGCTACATAATTATATAGTAATAAAATAGGATGTTGTGAGAACACAGTACTAATCCTGGTAGTAATAATTTTTGTATACACTTTTTGGATATTCAATATGACTTATAGGATAAGTAAGATTTAAGTTACTATTAAATATATTATGTTTAGGAATGGGGAATATTCTGCTGTGTTTCTATTATTTAAAAATCTGGCTTGAAGTAAGATAATGATTAAGTAAAACAATGATAGCTTTAATATAGGTAATACCTGTATGTTTAAGCATTTCATAGCTAAGGCCTGTAGGTCCACAAGCTTTTCTATTTGGAAGTTTTAATATAGGTTGAAGAACTTCTTCTTCAGTAATAGGAGAGTTGAAAGAATTGTACCACTAAGTGTTAATATATGATTGGGATTGGTATTGTGTATGCCAAAAGTTATCAAACAAATTTTGATCAATTGGTCGATATGCTGTCCAGTTAAAAAAGTGAGATTGTATATATTGTTTAATAAGGTTTGGTTCAGTAATTAGTTAGTTAGGAAGTTTGATATTAGAAAAATAGATTGGAGGTTTGTAATGATTAAGAATGCTATTAATAGCTTGTTTAGGATGTGTTATAAGAGTTTTACATTTTTTTTTAGTTGTTTGTTGTATTTTTTGTCAAAGTAATAGTGAGTTTTCAACATGATAAGCATAATAGAGTTGCTTTTATATATCTTGTGCATATTGAATCTATTTTTAGAGTTTATTCTTTTTACCTATAACAGTATATATTAACTTTTTATATGATATAGAAAATTGTTTGATTAATGCAATTTTACATATATATTACTGTTTTTGTAACTACCTGATGAATTTTTACTGATTAATAATTTATTTAACATTATAAAATGTTATAATAAAGTCAGGTTTATAAGTATAATGTTATTTATTTTCTATTAAATTTGCTAATGAATTCTTTTTACTAATGTGCAGTAGATAGTTACATAGACAAAATTTTAAGATACAATAGATTTTTTAAAAATATTAGTTTTTGTTTTAATTTCACATTTCATCTAGTTTTTTGGAGAATAATTATGACACAGCTTGTCAACACAGCAGCTAATAACAAGCATAATACAGCATGCCAGCACTATAGTTAAGGTTAGTATTAGAATATACCAAAATTAGAGAATTAGATCATGTGTATGCTGTGTCATTAAAACTATCTAGAATGATAATCTGCATATAATTTGTCTTATTGTGCATTTTTTAATGCATGACATTGTCATGCAAAATTAGGAATAGAAGGTTATATTGTAATTTATAGTTTATTTATTAATATTTGTCAAATAAAGAATTCAATTAGTTAAATTTAAAATTTCAATATTATTAAATAAGGTTAAACTAATTTGATTTAGTAATTTAAATTTTAATATTATTGGGTAAAGTTAAACTAATTTGATTTAGTAATTTAAATTAGTATATTTTATTATTTCTTTTAATAAAAAAAATTTAGAATATAATGACTTTTTAAAAAATTCTAAAAAAAATTGAATAAATATGAAAGATAAGCAAAGTTAGATGGATTTTTTTTGGTTAAAAAAAAATTTGATAAAATTTCTCATACAAGTAATCATTTTCTCTATTTTGAAAAAGGAGTGTAAACTAATAAATTAAATTGATTTTGCCTAACTTGTTAGACATGCATATAATAAATTATAATTATGCTATTTTTTTATTTTTTATTATAATTTTTTTCATATTATATCTTTATATTTTTATCTAATTATTTTTATTTAGCTTAGTTAGTTCAGTATCTCAAATATAATAAAATAGCAGATAATAATAATAGTTGTATATTAAATTGGTATTATATAAAAATGCAAATTATAATAGTCATATGGAAATTATAATAGTATATATAGTTTTTAAAAAAAAATTTTTTAAAACAAAGCTAATTTTCTATAACTATATACAAAAAAAAATAATACTTATACTTGCTCTAACTATAAACATCAAATAAAAGGTTTACTTGTAAAGAATTAAGTCTTCTTTTTATTTGATACGAATATATGACAAATTACAAATAAAATCTGTGCAAGACTTTGTTGATCATTTAGCTAGATTAATTAACAACAGCTTGTATTAAGCTAATTTTAAAGTTAATATTAAATTAGAGTTAAAAAAAATTAATTTAAAATATATATCAAAATTATAAGAGAAAAAGTAGTTTTGTAAATGATATTTTAAAATAAAAAGTTAATTTTGAAATTATAATTAATAAAACCTGATACAGATTTCTCATTTACTTTAAGTAATATTACTCTTTTGTTATTCAAAAATATTAAAAATAACTAGAATCTGAATAATGTTATTGCTATTCTTAAGTCTAATAAAAAAAACTTATATCTTAAAGATAAAAATCTTAAACTATTTAAAGATAATCATGTTTCCAGATCTGCTTTTTTTAAATTAAATACTAATAAGCTTATAAATCTATGCTGCTTTATTTGCAAGAATTTTAAATTTTACATTATTAATATTTCTTATTTTGTTGTTTTCTAGTTTCTTGAACTTCATCAGTTTTTTGTAAGGATATTATTGTTAAAGTCAATATAATGTATAAGCATATACAGAAGAAAAAGTCATAGCATATTCACTTTTTTTTTTTTAAATATTAACGGTGAGGCCATGCCTTTAACTTTATTGAAATTCAATTGAAGTTTTTACAAAGAA
>CAJVQA010010005.1:0-11686 GCA_910591915.1 Cetraspora pellucida | reverse complement strand
AAGATATCTTTATAACGGATTCTAGCCCAATTTAGTTAGACAGGCCGTTATATAGGTATAACGAACATGCTATATAATAGAATTTTTTGGCCAGCCCGGATTTCTGTTATATCGGTAGTTGACAGTACTAAATTACCTTATACAGCTCAATTTTTAACTCTTATAGAGATTTTGCTAATGCCTTTCCTACTTTACCATTAAGATGATAATTGTGAAGTTCAGAATGGTAGTTTTACAAAGAGCCACTTTCCTCCCATACCAAGCTATTATTATATGTATAGTATGAAAGGTTTAACAATTTTAGCATTCATAAGCATGAGTGTACAATATAAACTTACTTTATATGTTTCAATATTAATAAGTGCAAAATTTTCAGATTTGTTATACTAACACTTATTACTAAATTCTAGTTAGATTATTACCTTTTGTTCATTCAAATAACACATACATTTAATGTGACTTAATGCATAGGAGGAACCATTGATGTTACACAACTTATCCTTCATCTGGTGTACAACATATAAATATTTTAAAATAACAGAACATGTACTAATTATATTGTAAAATAATTTATTTATATGTTGCACACCATGTGAAGAATCAGTCATGTAATATCGACGGTTCCTGCTGTTGACTCAATGTAACTTAATGTAACTCAACATGACTTGATATAACTCAATGTAACTTGATATAACTCACTTATGTTACACAGTAATCATCACCACTAGTAATTAAAACTAAAACTCTAATAAAATATATTTGAGAAATTACTTTTTTACCACTCCTTTTTCCTTTTTATCAATTATTATTTTTTCAAATATAATATTTTGCAATATCAATATATTATAAATTTTGAATCTTTTTATTATCAGGATTATTTTTACAAAGTTCAAAAAATCTTTTTAACTTTATATGTTTTCTTTTTTCTAAAATTGGTGATATATCACTATTTTTTTCAAAATAAATATTCTGCTTATACTAGAAGTTTTTCAACTTTATGTAATTTTGTTATAAACTAAAATTAAATAATCTCCAAATTCCTTTAGCAGCAGAAACATATTTTGTATTTACAAATTTTTTAATTTTATTTTTTGAATTTACTAATGAAATTAAAACTTTATTTTTTTCTTTATAAATATATATTTATCTGATTTAATACTTGAACATATTTCTACATTAATATAACAATTATATTTTTGACTTAAATATAAATTATAAGAAACAATTCATCTATTATTAATATCAATTGGTATCCTTTTTTTTAATAATTTTTTAAAATTTCTTTTTTGATAAATAGAATATTTATTTTTATTTATGATTATTGTTTTAACAAATTCTTTTGGATAATATTTGTTATATTTTAATTAATTATACATAGAGAAGATGGATTAGTTATTCTACAGAGTCTATAAATTATGTTATTGCTAACTGTTTTAAATAATTTTAATTGTAAAGTTTTATTTAATATTTTAGCAAATATTATTTGATCAAAATTTTTAGAAGTTTGTAGTTTATCTTCAGATTTTAATATTATTAATATATGAGTATGTGGTAACTTTCTTTTTTGAAACTTAATTATATATACTTAAGCAATAACTTTTCCAAAGACTTTTCTTACAAATTAATCATATGTTACTACTTCTAATTTTAATTTAAAAATCCTTACAATTAAATCTAATCTATCAGAAGGTTTTTGATCTGGTAAAAGTTTTTTACAAATTTCAGGCTATTTTGAATTACATATTACTGTAATAAATAAATCAGGTTATCTAAATTCTCTAACAATTGTTATTGCATCTTGATATAATTGTTGAAATAGTTTGTAGATCCTATAAAATATGATGATAAAATTATTTGTTTACCAATTTGGTCAATATTAGTATCTTTATTATAAATTATATAATTTAATTCATAATATGTTTCTGTTCTTAATCTGACTTGATTTTTATATTACCAAAATAAATTATTTGTTTTCTATTTTATATATTGATCTACTATATATTGTTGAAATAATCTTTTTACAAAATACAAAATACTTTTTATTTTATTTGAGTTTTTAATTATAAATCTATATATTGCAAACTCTCTAATAGTAACAGTTTTTTGTTTCTTTTTTTGTTAAATCTTTGATATTTAAATTTCTAAATCTTTATCATTAGATTGCTTATTATTAGATTATTTATTATCATTAGATTGTTCATATTCAGAAGCAAAATATTCTTCTTCTTCATATATAGATTCAATAATTTCTTTTTTTGATATATTATTATTACCTATTTATTAATTCATCTCTTTTATTAAGTTGGGTTACAAAATTATTACTATAATAAAAATATAATTAAGCAAATTGTGTGATTTAGGTTCTATTTCTTTAGGTTTTTCAAGCATTAAAGATTCATGTTAATGATAATGTTATCCTTTAATTTTATATAGCAAGTTATAAATCTAATGTTGTTCTATTAATTAATATAAAAGCAAATATTTAATTATATGCTCTTATTTTATTAACAAAAGGTTCATTAGATTTTAGATCTTTTTTTGTAAATAATTTTCTAATTTTGGTCATAGTAGTTCTTGTTATGCTAATTAAATTTCTCTATTTAAGCAGCAAAATCCTTTTTTTTATTTTCTCATTTTAATGCATTATAATATTTATAAATAATGTTCATTCTTCCAAATCTATATCTTTTATATTTTATATTTTTCTCATCTTCTAACTATACTTGTCATCCAAATCTTAAACTATTATAGTTTGGATTTATTTATACCTAAATTCCAAACTCAAACCCAAATTAATATCTCAAAAACTTTATTAATAATCTTTATTTAAACAAATAATTTATATTCTTATAGCTATATATAATATATTTACAAAATATTAAAATTAATTTGTTGATTTAATTTTTTATAAAAGCAATTTGTTTTTTTGATATTTGGAATTATTTAGATTTTGCCAGTAAGTATACTAAGTATACTTCTACTTCTATTCTCTTATTTTAATGTTCATCTAAATTATAATATTCTATTTTATAAAATTGTTCAAATTCTTCTTTTTTTTGATACCTTTTTTTTTATTTTTTCTATTTTTTCTTCTTTTTTCTTCTTTTTAAGCTTCTGATATAAAAGTTCTTTGTCTTTGTTTTCTTAATCTATTATCCTTTTTTTTAATAATCTTGTTCTTACTAAATTGATTTAGTTTCAGATCTAGTTCTTTTTGCAAATTCAGTATGACTACTTTTATTTTTTCTTTTTACCATTTTCTATCTTATTAAAAAAATTAAAATACTTTAATTAATTATTTGAATTATTATATAATTTATAAATAAAATAAAATATTTATAAAATAAATAATAGAGATTTTTATAATTGATTAACTTTTTTCAATAATCACTTGTACCAAATTTCTGCTGCAAATATTTGACTCTTACTCAATATTTTATTATATAATCTGCTATTGAATGTTTAAGTAATATTGTTTCTAATATAATTTTACACTTAGACAGCTAGTTTTATATCTTTAAGTTTCTTTTTAATAGAGATATATTTAACAAACTATAAAAGACTTCTATTTAAGTTATCTCAAAGTTTACTAAGTTAACTGCTTTGGTGCCTTAGGACAAACTAAAAAAGCTTACTATCAGCTTTATTTGATATATATTTTATCAAAAATAGCCTAAAATTAATTGATTTATTAAAAAATTCCTTTAAACCTTCTTGCAAAACTTTGTATTTTATTTTTACAATTTTTTTTTTATTTTTTTGGGAACTGTCTCTGGTCTGCCCTATCCAAACCTGTCCAAACAGGATTACAAATTAATAAGTAGCTGTACAATGTTGTTACACAAAACCAGAAATGGGGAAACAATGATTACAGAACTAGATACTATGAAAAGATCTTTATAAAAGTATTTTTAGTAAGTAGATTTCAGACATGCACATGATTTAAACATTTTAATTCTTTGATAGTCTATTATAGAAAAGAAATATTGTATAATTAACTGTGAATTAGTTTTAGAAAAAAAAGTAATTACCATAATTTTGTAATATATATAATAATGTATTGCTATATTGCTATAACATCACATTGGCAATAAGCTTACAATATTAGATGTTGTCAATAAAAAATTATACTTTAGCTTGTATATTAGTTTTTTGTTAGACCCTATTACTATAATATTTGATATACTTTAGTCTAATAAATTATAAACTTTGAGGCCTGAAGGTAGGTATGTCTTGGCAGTGCTTACTTTCAAATTTACATAAGTTGTATTATAAAGAATTTTTTTTATAATTTTTTATTTATTATTTAAATTAACTTAGATTTCATATAATCTTTTTTCATAATTTTAGTGCAATTCAAATTTAGGATTTAAATTACACAATTCTTTAATAAAATTTACAATAAAAAATGATCAATTATATTGTCTATTCTTATAAATTATTATAATTTAAAGGAATATACAATATTATCAGTATTTGTTTTCTCTGTTTAAGTAAGTAAATTTATAATACTCAATATTACATGAACTATTTTAAATTACCATCTATACTTAATTTTTTTAAATTTCTTTTATACAACAAAATTATATAATTTTTTATTATCAAATATTTCAATTTAGTAAGTTTATTAATTATTGCATTATTACTTTAATTAAATAACATATTAATTGTTGAATTCAATAGTTTGCTATTTTTATCACTACATTCTGAAATTATCATACTCTAAATCAAGTAAGCTATAATGATAACAAAGCAAACCAAAAATCAGGTTTATTAATTATTACATTACTATTTTAATTGAATAATATATCAATTGTTAAATTTAATAATTTGCTATTTTTATCACAACATTTCAGAATATCATACTCTAAATCAAGTAAGCTATAATAATAATAAAGCAAACCAAAAATCAAGCCTATTTAAAAGCAAGTATATAACATTTAAATATCAATATAAATTAAATATAATCTAAAGGTTTTACAAATTTACAAATATTTACAATATGTAATTGGCAAAGTTTATAATAATATGTGATCTATTAACAAAATTTATTTTGGCTAAGTTTTTTGAATTACTCAAATTCTGCATAGTGCATACTAGTTTTATCACAAAAATTCAGTACAAGATATACATATATATTTAATTAGAACAAAATATTTAATATTTTCAAATAATTAATATATATTTTAATATAATGATAATATTCATAGTCATTTTAAAATAAAACTAGTAATGAGCTTTGCAAGATTCAAGTTTTAAAGATGTACAATTTACAAATAACCTTATACATATAGTAATTCTAACTTAATAAGGGATGTGATAGAATTATAAGAAGCATAAATGCAATTCTATATCAATAAGCACTAGTTCAAATTTAGTAGACTTATTATATATTATGCAAGTGAGTAAAATAGTCAATACATAATAATATATGATAAACAGTATCATGCAGACCAATTAAATGCCTAGAATTGTACAAACATATTTGAAATGCCTGTAAAGCATACACTACATTGTATATTGTACAAACTCCATTCTTAATATATTACACTATCTGAATTAATCTGTATTTTTACAAATTTGTATTCTTTTAATTTTACATAACTTTTTGTTCAACATCAATTTTGACTTACAGATCTGCAAGTGTTACATACTCTGTATAATACTTATTTGATACACCTTGTATTTGTCATATCACTTTATCTGTTATACTTTATTATTTGGCATATTTTGTTATTTATTACATCTCTTATTTTTACACCCCTATATCTTTCAGATCACCTCATATCCAAGATTTTTATAATCTACTTTATTTTTATCTTTTAAGCAAAAATGCCAATTCTTTTTAATGAAGATTTAAATTCTTATGATATTAGCTACTATTATAGCAAATACAAAGATCATCATAGTGTAAGAATAATTAAAAGAAAACCTTAATTCTTATGAGTATTTTCTGCAAATGTTAATCTAATTAATTGTAATGCTTTTATTAAAAACATTATTAGTTTAAAGTTTCTTTATAACCTACTATTGTATATGTTTTTGTAGAGCATATTATATTAGTTTTACTTCTAGATTTTACAAAATTTCTTATTTAACATTTTTGGTCAATCTACAACTCAAACTACATCTACTATATTTACAAAATGATTTACAAAAATTACTGATGAATTGACTGCTTCACCTAACTCTAAACAACAACAACCAGATATCTCTTTAACTAAACCTCATATCTTTTTTTTGGCTTCCAAATAGATCTTATTTTAACTACAATTATTGCATATTCTTAAAATTACCATACATGCTTTATATATAGAATTAAAAACATCTTTTGTATTACAACTGAACAAAGTAATCATGCTTTAAACTACACTATTTGCATTATCTTTAAAAATAGTCTATTACATAGGCTTTGCATTTCTGGCTTATTAAACATTAAACTCAAACCTCTTATACAAACTTTATTTTTAATATTTTAATAACAAATAACTACAGCTATAATCAAATTGAAACTAATTAGTTTAAACAATTAAACTTTTTCTCTACTTCTTAAAAACAAATTATCTTTTCTCTTAATCTTAAATAACAAATTATCCTTACTCTTATTAAACTTTAACAAATGAAATCTGTTGACAAAATTCTATTTTTTACTTTTTTTTTCAAAAAAGAGAAAAATACAACAAAAACAAAAAAATAAAATAAAACCAAAGAGATACTAGCAATAATCTTAACTGATTTAAAAAATATTCAATAATTAACTTAATAAAAAATAACACCAAACTTAATAACCTTATTGCTCAACAACTTTTTATCTTTATTAAACCATATTTTATTGATATTTATATAGAAAAAATTATTCAACTAGCATCTGACAAAACTCTTAAATCAAAACTTAATTATAAATATTTAGTTAAAACTTTAGTAGATAAATGATCTAAATTTTTAACTAATCTTATCTATAAAGCAAACCCTTCAATCAACAAATCAATATCTATTTCATTCGAACTAATTTATTTTATATTTATTTTCCTTCTTCAAGAATTTACTACAACTTTATTTACTCAACTTAATTATTAAAAAGTTTTACTTCTTATAGCTCTATTCTACTATATACTACTACTAATTAAAAACAAGTAGCTCTTAACTTGGCCCATCTACATCTTATGTTTTACAATAAATACAAAACTATTCATATAAAAAAAATTTTATGAAGACCTCAAACTCTATCTTATTTACTTCAAACTACACTATTATATTAGTGAAGATAACATCAAGTAGCTACTCTTTAAAATTCAAAACAATAATAAATTTAATATTAATATCTCTCTCAATATTTTCAAAGAATGATTTCTTCAAACATTTCAAATCTGATTTTTAAAAAATTACTTATCTGAATTCAAAGTCTGGTTTAAAAAATTTTTTAATATTTATAAATGTCAATTCTATAATATTGATCAAGAAAAAACATTTAATTATATCAAATACCAAATTGTAATTAAACTTTCTAATACTTGTAAAACTCTTCTGCCTTTTGAATTCAAAATTAATTCTATTGATTTCTTACAAGAGTGCTCTAAATTATATTTTAAAACACCTTTATACCATATTCATATATGTACAATCAAAAACTGTACAACATTATCTAAAGATACAAAACATAATATCAAAAATTATCTTCTCTCTTCTTTACTGACTTATATGATCATTTTCCAGCTCCAACTAATAGATAGTTCAAATTTAAATAAATATATTTTATTCTTGACTTTTTAATTTTTAATAAAGATCAATCTAAAGCTACTATATTTAATAAACCCATACCTATTATCTTATTTTGACAACTTGTCTCTGATACTAAAAAAGAATTTATCAAACTTAATGATACTGAAACCAATCAACCATAGAAGAGCTACTATTTTTATAACTTTTTTAAAACTTATCTAAATACTGCTGCCAGTAATGATCAAATTAACAATTATCATCCACAATAAATTATCAACAAAATTACTAGCAAACATATTAGTACTGAGTACTTAGTCTGAGTATTTATATACTTTTATATTCTTAAAAATAATAAACTCTCTATTTATTAATTAGAGAATCTTATAACAGAAAATTCTATTTTAAAGCTTAACAAATTTTTTATTCCAAATTTAATATTAAATTTAACCTACCTAAAACAAAATCCATCTTTTCTGATTTAAACATTTCTATCAAATTAATAATTTTAATATCTAAAGAAAATAATAATTCATTTGAGCTTCCTGATAATAATATTATTATATCAAAATCAAATACTGATAACATTAATCAAAACACAAAACAAAATTTACAACCAGATTATATTATAACATTCTCTTATAATTCTTTTCAATAAACTCTTTTGTAGAATACATAAATGCAGCTACTACTTTTAAGATAATAATTTTTTTTATTCTTAGTAGACTATTTTTAAAAGAGAATGATATAAGTAAATAGGTGGCTAAGTCCATTTATATAAAGAACCAGGTTAATAATGACCAGACCCAATATATAGGACAGGCTATAGTATTCTGCACAGTTATGCAAGCTGAGTATATAATAAATAAATCTACAAAAGAACTCCCTACTCCTTGAATTCTATTTTATTATCTCATATCAAGAAAGAATTACAAAACTTATTTTATAATATATTATATAATTCAGACTCATGCTATAACTTGTGATTAATATGTTTGAATTTACCTCTACTTCTATATCATTAAACACTTAGCTTCTTTTTAAAACATATCTATTATTACAACTATTCATAACTAAACAATTTCAACTACATCTTATAATATTAATCAAAATTAATTATAGTAACCATTATATATATTTATTACACAAATCTTAACCTTCATCTGAATATTTTTTTCTACAATTATTAGGCTATATTTATTATCAATCTATACTCATTTCCTATAAATTTTCTTCAATAAATAATAATATATCAAATACTAATTTAATTATAAAGAAAAATGAAATAGACTATTCTTACTTTCAACTAATAAGAACTATTTTAAAAGGTCATAATGAAATTACTATAGCTAAACAATACTATAACAACATTCAACTCAATATCTGCTACAATAAATTTCTATTTTACAGTTATCTACAACTGAATTCTTATCTACAAACTATTATTTCTTTTTTATGATATATTCATAATTGGTTATTTATCTGATAATATTTATAATTATACATTAACTATTTTTATTAAAATTATTATATGAAACTCATAGTTATTTTCTATTAGAAGCTAAATCATTATTTAATTACTTTATCTTACCAATTCAAGCTATTTGATATTATTCAAATATTTAGCTAAAATTAAACATATTAATATCAGTTTTCTTTATACTAGTAACTTTAACTCCTATCTCTAGTAATTTAACACAACCCAGAAATCCTAATACCTTATTTCTAAATCTTGCAATCTGTATCTACAATGTTCAAGAATACACTAAAAATCTCAAACAACAAGTCTAGAAGAATTATTGTATTACTCATTTCTTAAATATTATCAATATTACAGAAACTAAAATAATAGAAGATAATGTTATTATTAAATTTTACAACTCACAATATTATTCCTATTACTGATTATATACTAATAGTTTCAAAACAAGAACTGTATTCATGATTTATAAACATCTCACACTCTATATGTACAATATTTTTTATTCTTTCTAATTATGTTATTGCTATAAATCTTTTTTTCAAACATGATCATAAATTTCAAATTATCTCTATATATCTATTATGTAAAAACTCACAATTAAAACTTCAAATTCAAAATACTATTATTTAATGGATCCAAGAAGTTATTAATTAAAACATCTTATTCATAATATTAAGTAACTTTAATGCACTATCTAACAACTCTATCTCCTTATCTATCAAATACAAACTAATCTAATTTCTACAATATAATAATATTTATAATCTAACAGATCATACAAATATCTTTTCTTATACCTGACATAACAGTAAACACTACAATACTATTAATTATATTTGAACCTACCTTCCTTTACTCAAATACCTCAATTCATTTTACTTAGATGATACAGAAAACTATATCTAAAGTAATTACAAAATTCTTATATCCTCTTGGACATTTCCTCATGCCCTTATAGGCAAAAATAAACATTCAACTAGAACCAAATGCAGAATTTTTAATTACAAAACAATAAATAAAGAACAATAAGAAATCTTTGCTAACCAATTTTCTCTTAACATCACCACAAACAAAACATCATAATTCAACAGCAAAAACCATTAATGTTATACATATATTAAAACTGATGAGAGATTATATTCATCACAATTGAATCCAATATAAATAATTTAATTTGTGATTAATCACAGGCAAAAGAAATTCATTTTGGATCAGGCACTGTCTCTGCTGTAGTATAATTCCAAGTAGAGGTAGACAAAGAGAAGACAATAGAAGACAAAGAGTTAGTAAAAGAATAGATTGAAGGAAAGACTTAGAAGAGCAGATTAGTACTTATCTATGGATAAACCACCCAGCCAAATTTAATATGCCTATTTTAACTTAGCAGCTGTAGGTTATGCAAGAGTTGAACAGACTCACCGATTTTCGAACAACACTATCTAATATATTTCTATAAAGAGTTATATGATGACTTTGTGATGATATACAGGGGATGATCAAAATTTACTGAACATTTTGTTTGTATGGCAATAAAAATTTTATACATATTAACCTTCATAAAATTATTATAATTCGGCATGCTGAAGATGATCTCATCATATGTATATATGCATCAATGCTTATCTCTGCATATTTCTTTTACAATTCCAGTTAATATAACACCGATTTTAAAAAAAGATCTTTTTATATTAATAAAACATAAACCAGCTTTTTCACAAGTTCAAAAGTAATATTGTCAGAACGAGATCAACTTTGTGAACACACCTGGTTTTTTTTTTGCTATTTAAGTTACAGATAGTGTTCTACCGGCTATTAACTTAAAAACTTCTATTCAAGAAATTTGCTATTAGGTTAGTGTTCTATTTTTAATACTGGGTGAATGTTTGAAGACTGAAATAATATCAGAATTTTATAAGGAATATTTTTTATTAATGCACAGTAGGTTGTTATGTAGGTCAAATTTTAGGTTATACTTATTTTTTAAAATATTAAGGATTATTAATTTTTTTTGTATTGCACTCAATAAAACCTTTTCAGTTATAATGCTAGAATGATTATAATGTAAAGAATCTAAAAATAAATAAAAAAAAGCTTTAGTTAACTTAATTTGATTGATATTAATTGAAATGCATTGAAACGAATTGTATACTTTCCTAAAATGTAATGCCCAGGTTAAAGTCACCAAACCCATTAATTTTAACTACATAACTATTATTATAACTTACCGGATGACTATAACCTAAGTGAAAATAAAGTTCTTTTTAATATTAATAAGAATTTATTCATATCCAGGTTAAAGTCATCTAATAAGTTATAATGGCAATTACAAGACTAAAATTAATAATCTAACCCAGGTTAAATTAAATATAGTATTGAATTGTTTAATTTGGACTAAATTGTATAGTGATAGGATTTCTCTAAAAACTAAATAAAAAGATAGTAAATTAAATAAATAATGATAAATAAAAAAGGTAAGTTAAATAAAAA
>CAJVQA010010004.1:0-11686 GCA_910591915.1 Cetraspora pellucida | reverse complement strand
TAGTGTAAAACCTTCGGGTGGACTACTTAAATTAGACAATAACTAAAGTTGTACAAGTGGCTAGTTGTACACTCTTTTCATGGTTGCCCTCTGTAGTTGTAATGCAACTATTAGCTAAATGTACTATCAATAAAATCCTGGATCGCAGTACTCACCTTAATATTTAAAAAAAAAAAAAAAACATTTCGAAAATAAAGAATCTGAAAAGCATAAACACTTTGACTTTTATACAAAACAACAAGCAAAACAATTCCTATTAGTACCAGAAATAGAGAAGAATTTAGAAACAATACTTAAACATATTTCAATATATGAATTACTAATGACTACTTTATTAACATTAACATAAGAAGAATATGACTCAGAAAAAAAATACAACAATGTTAAACAATCAATACTTGAAAGAGCAATTATAGTAAACTCATTTTCAATAAACAATACTGATCTATTAGAACCAAAAGAAATACTTCAACTAGAAAAATTCTATAAAAATGAAATGAAGATATTAAATGAAAATTTAAAATTCCTATTACAAATCAAGTAAAGACTAATCAAAGCCAATAAAACAAAATATCTTAGAATATTCTCTAGACCAAAAAGAAGTAAAATATTTAAATACTTAGGAAAATCGCCAACTATAGAAAGACTAAGAAGCAATACCATATTACCATGGCTAAAACAACAACAATTCAACTATTATATTATAAAGAAACTGATATATACATATAAACAATTACTGGAATATAGACTTATTAAAATCTGACTATTTATCAATTACAGCTATACAAACAACACAATAGACAATATAATAGAACAATATTCTGATTATATAATGAAATAACATGATCAAAAGATTACCGACAAAATAACCAGATACGTTAAAGTATAACTAAGCTTTAAATTGCAAATTTTAAATTAAATCACATATCTTTAATCTTGAAACTCAATATATTTAACTATTAAATTTAAAAACAAACATAACAAATGGCTCATCTAAGAAATTAACCAATCTAAAATAAATTCTAAAATTTATATATCTAATTCCAATCACTAAACTTAATCTACATAATTTTTACTACTTAATCGAACTTATTTATAACTATACTAACAGACAAAACCAATCTTTTTAACTAGCTCTAACCCTAATCTTAGCCTAACTCTAATCTTAAAATCATCCCTTCTAACCCTAACTCTAAAATTAATCAGCCTAACTCTAATCTTAAAATTATTCTACCTAACTCTAAACTTAACTTTAAAATTATCTCACCTAATTCTAACCTTAAAATTAATCTGTTTAATCCTAATTCTAAAATCAACATACCAAATCTTAACTTTTAAACTTAATTTGTCTAACCTCTAAAAATAGTCTGCTTAACTATAATCTCTCTGTTATGAAAAAATAGAATATGACCTATAAGAAACAGTGTCATACGATGATTCCATATGTCTGGATATCAAAAAAAAAAATTAGTCAAAAGCCTATTTCACAAATCATGATTCATATAAAAAAGAATGTGCTCATAATCATAAATTGGTATGTATACACACATATATATCAATGTGATGCTAATCAAATAGTAAAGTTGGTATATTTATGCAAATTTAAAAATATCTCAGAGAAAATATAAATTAATGTTATATATTAGTTTAGAATCATATATAAAATCAAATAAAAATAAGTAAAAAAAACTTACTGAAGATCCAAGAAGATAATCTGTTTTCAAAAGATAATATATTTAAAATCACTACAGTCTTAAGATTATTAAGTTTCATATCTCTATTTAATAAAATCATTGAATTTTAGATATTAAGTAGAGAAATTTTTCATTCTTTATGAAATTATAATTAGTTATAGTTGTGCTTTAAAGAACCTGTAAAAATAAATAATTAAATACTTATTATTATAAGTCTAAAATTTCCTGAACTATTTATAATTACATGAGTTTGAGATAGATTTACTGTATTGATCATAAATTCCAAACTATTTTATAAAATCAATCTTAATTCAATAAATTTGATATCTAATATAATAACATTCCAGACTGCAAACAATATAAAAGCATTACATAGAAGTTATAAAATTTGCTGTCAAAATATGCTAAGCAATAAGCAAAGAATACATTTAACTAAATATGCTAAATAATAAAATGTTTTCTAATTAGCTATACTTCTCTATCAATATTAATGTTTTTTTTACAAGTTGCATGATTATGACCTTTGTGCCTACAATTTCTACAAGTCTTTCTATTATTCTTGATATACTTGTTATCTTTGAGACATTATTAACATTATGATTAATATCAGCTAATTGTAATACATTGCCAGTTTACTTTAATTTCTCATCATGAATTTCTATAAAACTTTTGATTCATCTAGCTGGCCTGTCCTTTCTCATTGTAATCATGGGATTTTGTACATTTAAATTAGAACTGTCCTGTTCTTCAAAGTCATATTTATTTAGTACTTGCTACTTATTAAGTATAAACTCTTGACAGATTCTGATCATTTCTTTATAAAAATTGATGTCTAATGCCAAATTAATCATTTTACATATTATACTTTGGGCTTGCCCATACCTTATATGATTAGTATTTATTTGTTAAAGTGTAAAGATATAAACCTCATTGTTACAAAGCTTTTTAATATATAAAAAATTATAATTAGACATAGTTTTTATTTGAAATAGATTTTTATATAAACATATTGGCAATTGTCATGCAAAAGCTTAATCAAGATTTTTAATTTTGTTATTCTTATACCATTATTCGGAAATAAGCCTTACATGCCATTGAGCTTTAGTAGAACATTGTAAAATTTTATAAAAATGTCTGCAAAGATATCTATAAGTAACTAGAAGATTACACATGCATCTATAAGAGCCATCTGATATTAAAACAAGGTAATGAGATGTTGAACTACTAGAAATTGTTAATCACCAAATTTTTACAATTTCCATCAGTTCAATTGTTGAAAGAATTTTCTTTAAAAGAATTTTAGAAACTTTATAACTGTCCTCTTGCACACCTTCAACATAATCCTGGCCTATTTGGTTCTATTGCATATATATATTTAGAATATTTACAGTTATAAAGAACATTTACAAGTCAAAAGAAAAAACTATTCAACTATATCTTAATTAGATTATTACAATTCATACTATTCATCTTAATTGCATTGTAAAAAAAACATTTTTGCATTTGCTAAGAGACAGTTATAATCATAAAAAGCATAAGGAATTCTGTTAATATAGGCTTAATTGATTGAAAAAATTATTTAAAAACTGTTATCATTCCAGTAGTTGGTATTTGATCTTTATATTCTTCTATTTGTACATATTCAGCTTCTTTATTAAGAAGTTCTTGAATCTCTTTTGTAAAATTCAAAAGAGATGCCTTCTTTTGCACACAATCATTATTCTTTTTGTTAAGGCTTTCTACTCGTTGTGTTGTACTAGCACTGATGATAAACTAATTATTAATATAACAAATAGCTCACTTAAACTTTAATGGCTCTAACTGTCAATTAATATATTGTATAACAAAAGGACAATTTGTTTTTAAAGATTTCTATCAACTTTTAAAAAGGTTAATTGATAATGTATTATGACAAAAATAAAAATCTGCCTTAAAAAGCTGAAATTTTCTAGATTTAAACTTTTCTTGAAGATTTTTTTTAAAATTAATTATTATATGATACATGTACAACAATGAACTGAATCAAGAAATTCAAGTAAAATAGTATTTGCTATAGCAAGATTGCAATCTGTAAATATTGCTTAAGATGCAATATTATCTATACACTTTTTAATTATTGCCAATGTCTATACAAATAATTCTTAAGTCTTATTTTCTAAAAGTGCAGTAGTGACCAAATGAGTATAGTTGCAATTATCAATTGCAGCAAAGAAACAAGCTATCATATTATATCTATTAGTATGTAAGGTTGTATTAAAGAATATTATATTATGAAAACAGGTCCATATGTACTGTTGCTCAGGTAACATCCATACTATACCATATAAGTGATGCTTAGATCCATCAAATTTTGGTTCTATAAACTATCTAAAATTTTCATTTTTTTTATTATATAAATAGTATAGCATATCTGAAGCATCAACTTCAGAATGAAAGTTGCATTTTTTTTTAAATCTTGGATAGTATTATAAAGATTTTTTTGATAAATTTTTCATCTAGGAAATTTTTTTCTTAAAAGGTTATATATATTCTTAGCTCTAGTAGTATTGTTCATAACACAAAATTCAATAAAATCAATTATGTTACTTTTTAATCTATAATATTTAGATATATTTACTAATAGAAATAGTATTATAAGATGATTATAAATATTAACAATGGTAGTAAGTAAAATGCAATTAGTTGATTTTGGTTTATTTTTATTAACATGCTATAAACAATTAGTCACTTTAGAGGACTTATTTTGTTGTTGTTGAGGATCAATAACCTTTTTTGGCTAGTATTTTCTAGAACAAGTACACTTCCATGTTATTCTTCTAACAATCTTATTACCATTTTTAATAGGTGTCTTAACCCTTCATCTACAAATACTAAATCCTTCTTGCTTTCTATAATTATTAAGAAATACTGCTACATCTTTTCATATTTGAAAAGACTGATCTAACCTAATTTGTAAAATTTCATCAAATTTAGAATCAGAATCAAACAAATTATTTTGATCTGGTAAATTCTTATCTACAAAAGTATTTAATGAAAAGCTTGTTTCTTGTAGTTTTAGTAAAGGATATAGAAAGATGAAACTATTTGCATTTTCAATAATAGTCCTTTTATGTAAAATATGTAACAAAGGAGAAGGTAAAGAATTTGTTCCTGGTAGTAGTAATGAAGAGAAGAAACTAATTTCATCTTCAATAATGGTTGTTTCATGTTGAGTATAAGATAATGAAGAAGGTAAAAATTTTGTTACTAGTAGTAAAGATGATAAGAATAAGCTATTCTTATCTTTAATAATAGTCTTTTTATATTGTATATAAGATAAAGAAAAAATCCTTAATCGCTACTAATCTGGTGACAAATAGTTTATTGGCAATATAATAGTTTATTATATTGGTTGGTAAAGAATAAAATAATATATTTTTTTTTAGTCGTTTTTATTTTTAATATGTTTAAACTTTAATATTGTATTCACAAATGAAATCAAACATAAAATTTATTTAAATAAAAGAAGTTCAATTACTTTCTAATCATAGCACCTATTTGTTCATTTATATTTATTATATTAAACAATTAATTATATATATACATCATACTTACAATTTTGACAGGGCACAAAATTGATTTTGCTATCACATGATTACCAAAAAGCAAATATTGTTAAGTTAAAAACTTTTATATTTGAGTTGAAGTTTAGACTAAAGCTAGAAAAAACTATAGCATAGAAAATTTATAGAAATGTTAGAGCTCTAAAAACAGTTTACTAAACTAAATTTTGAAATAAATGTAATTTTTGCAAAATGAATGTTTGTTTGAATTTTTTTACATTATACCTAATCCTAATCTTTGATTAGCTAATAGACATCAGAAACTTATGTAACAGTAAAATTAATTCTACATCTGGTGTTGTTTTTATACTTACCATTATATATTATTATGTTACACAATATACCAGGAAAATTATTATCTGTTAAATTTAGTTATTCTCTAGTTATTTTATAGTATATAGTAGTTAGATAATAGGATTTTAATTGGCTATTAGAAGTGTGATACAGATACATAACATTAAGTAACATCTATAATGTCACTATCATCTTACAAACTTCAAGTATCCTTGTACAAATTTTATGTATTCTAGCATCAAATTACTGTGCCAAGTGCCATAGCACAAAAATTCCAAATATCCCTAATATGAACCCAAGTGTTCTTGTATAAACCTCAAGTATTCTTGCACAAATTCCAAATGCCTTTGCATAAATCCAAATGTCTAAACACAAGTCCTAAGTGTTTCAAGTATAAATGACAAATAATATAAACAATATCTTCAGTTGCCTTTACACAGTTCCTACTACCTCAAGTACAGTATTATTTAATGTTGTTCGAACCTTCAATGTTCCAAGTACAATGATATCTAATGTTATTCGAACTTCCATTATCCTGAGTATAGTATTAAGTAATGTTGCTTGAATCTCTACTATTCCCACTAGGTAAAAAGATATATAAAAAGTGCTTTTTATTCTTTCCTGCCAATTCTAAGTTTCTATACTTCAACTTAGATATAATAACCTTTTAATTATAAAGTGTGATATTCCTCCTTTAGGATAATTTTTACAGGCCAGATTGTTACTATGTGTGTTGTTAATAAAAAGTTAATCTATATACTGTTATTATCTCAAACTATTTGCCTACTGCTATGTAGTAAAGTAAACTACTATACCTCTATCTTATATATATTTGTAATAGTCAATCACTGTACTGGGTAACCTTGTTACTTGGTTGTAGAGGCCTGCATTGGGTCCCACAGCCCGGCTCAGGCCTGAAGCAAAATTTTATAATTGTGGGCCAGGCTGGGCCAATAAATTTGCAAAACTTTATAATTGCAAGCCAGTATAGGCCTAAAAATTTGTAAAATTATATAAGAAATTTTTGCAAGCTAGGCCAGGTCAGGCCAGGCTGAAGAAAAAATTTAACATATGTAAGCTGGGCTGGGTTGGCAAAAAAATGATAACTCTAAATGTGGGTTGGGTTAGGCCTAAAAAAAAATTTTAACCCTAACTGTAGGCCAGGTCTCAAAAATAGGCAATTTGCAGGCCTCTACTTGGTTATATTGTACTAAGAAGGCTACAACTTTGTAATAATATTATTAGAATTATTTTTAATATTTTGTTTTATAATTGTTAAATGTTTTTTAAATTAAGTTTTATAATAAAAAATTAAATAAAGATCTGCAAAATAGTATAGCATTACTGAAGTTAGTATAACTCTCTGGGGCATAACCAGAATTGTCTTGCAAGTATTATTAAATAAACTGAAAGCTTGCAATATATAGTAATATAGTATTACTGGGGTCAAAGAAACTCTCTAGATATAACCAGAATTGTCCTATTTGTAAGCACAACAAGTCTTAATCTCTACTATAGAAGAAAGCATCATGTTGAAGATTAAATGCAGCATTGAGTTACTGTATAATATTAAAACTTGAGGTATCTGCAGAAATAATAGCAGCAAATCTGGCTTAAGATACAGATTGGTCAAAAAACTAATGATAGCTACAGATTTGGCTTGAGATACAAGTTCATTGCAGATCCTAAATCATTGTTAGAATATCTTAAAGGAATCAATAACAGGTATATCAAAGATGAGAAGATTATAAGAATCAAACATATCTGAGTAGAACCAATTTGGGAGTGATCCAGTAACAAAAAGATAAGAAATATAGAAAACAAGATAATACTAAATATAGTTAGATTAAGAGACAGAAGAAACAAAACCAGACAAAACATATAAGTGAGACATATAAGTATGATTTACAGAAAACAGTACCTTTAGTATTTGGGATATCATATTAAGTTTAGTAGATATTCTTGTCTGTATAGCAGTTTAATGATATGCTCTGACTACAAGTGGTTGTTAAAATAACTGCATGCAGACATGTGGCAGATATGCACTTAGATGCCAAAAAAGTAACTAGGTAAAGTTAGTAGTATAAAAATTAGATAGTATATAATACTAGTAATAATCGATTCTAAAAATGTAACCATAAATTTGTACTATATTAAATTAAAGCTAATAAACCAACTGGCATTGTCATCAAAGTTTAAAAAAAATAAATAAATAAATAAAAAATAAAAAATTAAATAAGATGTTATTATTAAATCTAATTTTGCTAATATATCAATTATTAAATTAAATATTCTAATAAAATTTAAATATATCTCTAAATCTTTTTTTGTATTATTAATAAATTTATTTTAAAAATAATAATTTTAATATAAAAGGATGGCAATTCTAGTATAATAGTTGGGTTGTCATTTTCCAAGTAGCAAATTTAAAGTTTAAATCCCATTTATAACAAAATTTAAAAATTATATCTGCATTATGATAACTGTCTTCTGTTGATTAGTTGGCTTTATGTGGCTGTAACATAAGTATACCAAGTTAGGTTCTACTGATGTTGAGAGCTTGGGGCATCTATATGAAGTGTAATGTTATATGTATATAGAGAAATATATAATTAGTATTGCATAAGACTTTAGTGCAAACCCACAATAAGACCACTAAGCATAGAAGACTAAGGAACTAAGATAACAGAAACCTACTTGAAAATTCTTAAAAAAAAGATAGCATAAACTTTTGAGAATACCATCAAACCAGTTGAAGTCTACAAAACATCTTTATAGAAACTAAAGGTTAAACTAAATGTCAAATATATATAGAAGAGCATATAACCAACCAGGTTATCAAATTCACTAAAGAAAAAGAATACAAAAGTATACTATATCAGGTCATCTAAATTGGTAGTCTGGAAGAGACTGCCAGTTTTAAGTTAAGACTAATAGAAAATAATAAAAAAGATACTAAAAAGATAGGTACTAAGGTTCTAATAAACTTTACAAAAGTAAAAATAATGTAATGTAGTGGTTAAACAGGTAATTCCTGTGACTGCAAGTGTTAAGTAACTATAGTATGTTGCATAAAACTAGATCTATATATGTAGAATATAAAGGCTCTAGTAAGTTTCTTGTTGAGAATAAAGTAGTCCTAAGAGTAATGACTAGCATCAAGAACTTGGATAGGTATAGCCTTAAGATGTTCTCATAATACAAGAAGGATTGCATATGCAAAGAGTTTAAATAAGCAAGACCTTTAGTTGGCTTGCAGATATGACAACTAGTATAGAACTTATATAGCAATGTATAAGCGAACTACTTAAATTAGGCACCAAAAGTACATATATGACTAGTTGTAACCTTTAATGTACAGGTAGCTTCTGAAGGCATGCTGTGTCTTATATACTTGAATAAAAATATCATATTTCCAAAACAAAGACTTTAACTATAAAAAAAAATAAAAAATAATTCTAGTATAATAGTTGGTTATTATTTTTCAAGTAATAGGTCTAGTATTTAAAATTTATTTATAATAAAATTTAAAGATTATATTTGTATATAATAACTGTGTTTTGCTAATTAGTTGAATTGAAAAAATAATCTGTAATCTTAAATACACTATTTTAAATAAGAACTTAAAGCATTATATGAAGTATAATATTATATATATATAAAAGAATTTTTTTTTTTTTTTGTTAAAGACTATACTTTGTGGCATTACTTTATTAACTTATATTGGGTTAGTTATTATAATTATTTTTACAAAGATAAGAGTACAACTAGTCACATATGCAACTTTTAGTTGTTTATTTAAGTAGTTCATCCTAAGGTTCTATACTAGATGCTATACCTATAACTTACTAGAAAATTATTTATTTAAACCTTCTGATCATTTGTTCTGTCATAATATAACCTCAACTAACTCCTATATATATCTAACCAGTATACTATCTGAGCAGTATGATATCTACCCTTTTTGTACTGATTCTCAGACTGTTGTATATTTCAAAATACATCACCTGCCAGTAAGATGCAAAGGACTTTTCATTATTAACTATCTATCTACTTTTAAAACACTAACAAGGGTTACTCTTACAGAGTTCATCTAGACCCTGACATTGACTTTACAGTATATTTCTAATACTTTTAGTATACTTCTGCTTTGATCTCAAACTCCCAATCCAGATAGCCTAGAAGAACTGTAATCTGTTCTTAGTATATTGAGACTAGCTAATATCTTTTTTCTCTGATCTAAAATCTGGTAGCCTAGTTAATGATATCTCTTACCTAAGATTCTTGTTCATTCAATTTCTTTATACTAATATCTATTTTCTAAGTCTAGCCTTTTTAGTAGTACTGTCAAAGATCTGTATTACCTTTCTGCTCAAAATTTTCAAGTAAGCTTTGACTTCTTATTCTACAAATTTACATAATTCAAAGACTTATTTTAGGTTTGCACTGTTTGATACCAGTTTATATTTCTCTATGTAATCAAGGTTATACTGATGCCTCAGACCTGCCAGTTATGCTGATGCAACTATAGTTACAGGTATTCTATCTCAACTAATTGACAGAATGCTATTACTGTAATACTGTCTATATATTATATAGGTGATTATTCAAATTTTGCTATCAGTAGGTTTTGAACTCATAACCTATTACTTGGAAGTATGATAACTTATCCACTTTACTAAGTCACTACACTCAGTGTTGGGCTTGGATATTGAACCTGGACATTGGATCATCCTTGTTCAATCTAGTCCAATTTATTGAACCAAAGGGTATTAAATATTGAACAATGGTCCAATAATACTAACATCTAATATTACATAATATGATTGGCTATTGCTATATAAAAAATTACTTATTAAGCTGAGATCATGAAAAATCTTAAAGTCTATTAACTTTAATTAGAACTAATTTGAATAAGCCTGTATATTATATAAAGTTTTAATATTAATAAAAATTAGGATTCTTCAAAGTAGTAATTTCAACCTTTAACCTTAACAATAATAAATTTTTTTAATATATTTGATAATAATAGTAATCATGATAAAACAAATTTTGGTAGTGATCATGCCCAGAAATTACAAATTATAAATATAATCAGAAGCCTACTATAGTGTTATGGTGATAACAAAGGCATATTGTATATTTTTTATTTGTAAATAGTTTTCTATTATTTTTTATATTTGAAAAGCTGATCTTAAATAAGTGAATATAAGAATCAATTTCTCAAATATTTGATAGCTTATATTGTTAAATTGTTGCATCATTTTTTGTAATTTACATTTGGTTTATTAATTATGTTTCCATTTAGTTATTCTTACATTCATATTACTCAATAACCTGATTCTATTAATTCATTGTTATCTTCGAATTATCTGATACAGATTCAATAACATTATGCTTAAATAGATTACTTTTCATAATTGTAATCTAATCCTGCTTATATCATGAGAAAAAAAACAAATCTAGATTTTCATAATTAATCTATATTTAGTTTAAATGCACTTTTTTGTTTTATCTATCTATATTTAGTATGGTATGAATTTTAAGGATGCTGTTGTCAGTTATTCAAAATAAAGAATAAATTGATTAGATAATTATTATTTAGCAATATTTAATATTTTTTAAAACTTTTATGAATAAATAATGATTGCTCGGAATTTCAATACTTATATAATAATAATATAATTAATTATAATTCAAGAAAATATATATAGTAAATATTATATAGATAATTAATATTATTACATTATAAACAATTATTAATACAAAAATAATAATAAGATGCAGTATCTTTATAACAAATGCCTAGCTTTCATAATGTTTAGTATTTTTTATATTAAACTTATTTATGTAGCATTAAATAGTGATATCAGAAATTGAATCTTATAAGCTAAAACTAAAACATTATAGGTTTTGATTTGGCATCACTTTTTTTTGATCGTATTTTCTGATTATTCATGTGAAATATTTAAAAATTGATTTGATATATTGTGTAAAATATGTATTAGCAATATTTTAGAATTTTTTTTTTTTTTAAATATTAAGGTGAGTACTTGCGACCCAGGATTTTATTGATAGTACATTCAGCTAATGGTT
>CAJVQA010010003.1:0-11686 GCA_910591915.1 Cetraspora pellucida | reverse complement strand
TAAAGGACTTAAGAGTAGATGATTGAAAGCTATGTGAAAAGTTTGAAATTTTTTGATTGTTGTTGATATACAGCCAAATGGCTTGCCAGTTAATTTGATTAAGAATTTTTTCTCTTGTCTGTTTTTTATTAAGTAATATCTGATTATTAATTAATATAAAGTTTATTAATGAAAGTATAACTAGTCACACATATAACTTTAGTCATTATCTAATTAAGGGTTCTGCCTGAAGGTTACTTACTAGCTACCATACCTAAGATCTGCCTGTGAATCCTCTATTTAAACTTTTTGATTTTCAATTCTAGGCATTACAATCTTCTATTATCACATAGACATATCAGATTTGGGCTATCTAATTACTATTTATATTAAGGTATCACCTTATTGAATGTTACTGAGTATCCATAGTCCTTGAATTTACCCTTGATGCAAACTTACTAAGTATAGTACCAAGATTACCCTCTTAGATTTTATCCATGTTAGTGTATCTTGTATCCACTAAACTGATTTTGGTGCCAGAGATGTTCAAGTTTCAGTAAGTTCATTTCTTTTTATAGTTTTCTTTTATATTTATCATATCAATTGCTAGTATGCCTTCACTTTATTTCTGGTATATTTGTCACTTTTCTCACATTAAGCACCAACTCTTCATATCAGAAACTTCTTTCTCAGAACTTCTTTATATACTAATCTTCTACTCACATGAGCTTAGGCTACAGGTCTTTATATATATTCATATACTTCTGTAGATTACAAAGTTTTGCCTCCAGCTGGAATTGAACTGTCAACCTTGTCTGTGAAGTGAGGGGTGCCTAGACCACTAGGCTACAGAACCTCATCCCTCAATTGATAATTATTTTATTATTATTTTCTTTTAAATCTTTAATTAACTTATACAAAACAAATAATTACAAATTTGTATTAATTTTAAAATTACACAATCTTGTGTATACTTTATACTATTTTCAGTAGAAGTTACACAAGCCATACTGTACCACAAGCCACACCAGTAACTGTCTCACCAGCCACAAAAAAGTAATACAAAGAGTATAACATTACATGATCTAAAAATTACTTTCTTTTGAAGCTATTATTGTTCTCTTTAATATTTTTATAAAAATAATAAACCAGAATGCCTATCTTAACTACTGATGAATCTGATTCTCATAACTTAGACTATTATTATAATAAATACCCAGATCACTTTGGTATTGATACCAAAGAATCTGATCCATTCACTTTACGCATCTTATTCAAAAATGATAAATCTACAAAATGCAAAACTAATAAACAACAACACTACTTCCAAATGCCAACTCAACCTACCTTGTCCACTTGTTTATGTAACAAATTTCATACAAACTTTACTTCTAAACATTACAAACCTATTTATACTACATCTCTTTGACAAACTTCTAAATCAACTACAATGAATATTTCTCCAACTACTGTTATCTCTAAAAACTAATTTAACAACATTATCAACAAATTATCTAAATCACTTATAACTAAACAACAACAAAGCCTACAATTAACTTCTCAAATTTTATCATTCTCTTTTTATATAGATCCATTATTTGTAGCAATCTTTTCCTATTTTCAACACTACCACTTATGTACTTTATGTAAAAAGAAAGATATTTCTTGTATTCTTATTCAAAACTTATGTCATATACCTGAATATTTTTAAACTATAATTTTTAAATGCTTCTTATATTATTGAGACTGTATTAACAGTCTTCAATACATTAAACTTAAGCTTTTTTCTCAAACCAAAGAACTTACTAAAGAACAATGTTCTATTTTTTACTTTTACTATTTCTTCAAACTTACCAAAAATAAAAAAATTAAATTTTTCCAAAAACTTATTCTTAGAAGCAAAGAAATTAAACAAAAACCTAAATTAAAACAAAAACAATGGCAATCAAAAAATACACCAAACTAAACCAAAGATACTTTTAAGAATTTAGACTGATTTCTCAATTACCCTATTACTAAAAATATGAAACAAAATACAAAACTTAATACAACACTTATTCAACAACTTTTTAATTTTTCTAAAATCCATCTTTACAGATTTACTTCTGGTTAACTAATTTCATCTGTTTTAAATAATACTTAGTTAACTTCAAATCAAAAACCTTCTCAAAAACAAAGTTTTAATTATCTACTTAAATCTATGGCAGCAGAAAGGTCAGAATTTCTTACTGACTTTCTTTATCAATCTAATTCATTACTCTCTCCTCAACTTAATATCTCTTAATATGTCTATATTTCAATACTTAAAAATCTACTTATCAAATTTACTAAACTACTTTTCATAAAACTTAATTATCTACATATTTTTTATTCTCATTACTCAATTTTATCTCATTCAATTTCTGATTGATATAAAGTAGCAATCAATTTTGCTCAATTACACCTATTTCTTTATAACAAATACTAAACAATCTATTATTAAAAATTTATTGAAAAGTTAGAACTTTATCCTCTTAGACTCTCAATAAAATATAATTTTGAATATAATGCTTCAAAACCCTTATTCAGTATCTATAACAATAACTGATTTACAATTACTGTTATTCTTAATATGCCTAAAACTAAATTTGCTAATACTTTTTGAATTCTATTACTTAAACTATATATTCATACTTTCAACACATGGTATACAGACTTTTTTAAAGCTTACCAAAAACAATTCATTAATATTAATAAAGACAAAGTCAAAAACTATATTAAATACCAAATTGCAATCATACTTGCTGAGAAATGCAAAAAATTTCTATCTTTAGATTTTCAAATTATAAAATCTACTTCTCTTCAAAACCACTCTTTTCTAACTACCAAAGCAGTACTCTTTCATGTTTATACATGCAAAGACAAAGACTGTAAACTTTTATCAAAAGATACAGAACACAATTTCAAAACATTTTTACTTACTTCTTTGACAAATTCTTTGAAACCTTTCCAGTACTTCTAAAAGAAAATACTATTCCTAAAACAATACCTTTTATTTCTGATTATTTAATTTTTTTACCTGATCAACAATTTACAGCAACTTTTAAAAAAACTATCACTCTTTATATACTAAATGAACTTGCATTTAAAGCAGACCAAAAGTTTGCTAAAATTAATATTACAGATACCAATTCCAAGTGTACCATATTTTATATTTATTCTTATTTTAAAGCTTATCAAAATACTGTAGCTATTAATGACAATTTTACAGGTCTTGAACTTAATTAAGCTTTAGAAAAATTTATTTCACCTACTATTAATCCACATATTTTAGCATGCATAATTCTTTATTTTTATACTCAAAACCAACCTAAATTCTCTATCACACAAATCCAACTTGATTATGATCAAAAATACCTCTTAGAACTAGAATAATTTATTATTAAACATTATGATATTAAAATCTCTTCTATATATGATAATACTCTTTTCCTATCCTCAACTGCTAACTTTAATTTACTTTTTTATAAATGCTTCTATAGATAAAATTAATACAGCTGCAATTTCTAAAATAATGATGTCTGTCACTAAAAGTGTGCTATTTTTGGAAGAGAATGATGTAAGTAGGCAGACAGGAAAGCCTATTTATGCAAAGGACCAAGCTAATAATAGATAAACCCAATATACAGGGCAGACTATAGTATTCTCTGCAACTGTAAAAACTGAGTATATGGTAAGTGCATTTATAAAAGGAAAATCCAACTTTTCAGATAACAACTCATTACATCCTTTTAAGAATTCTCTTTTAGAAAAATTTTTTACATTTACTTTCCAACAACCACAAATATCTAACATTTTTATCAATACTTAAACAAATTTTAAAACTACCAATGTTAATTATGAATCATTAACAGATGATCTAAATGATACTATTGACTTACTAACTACCAAAACCATTAAAGAAAAAACCTTCACTCAAATTTCTAATCTTCTAAAAATATACAATCCTTTAACATATTTCAACAAATTTCTTTCTTTTTATAACCTACAACTCCTACCCTCACCTCAATTAATAGGCTCATTTCTAAAATTTATTAAAAATAAATATTTAGAATATTATTCAGAATAATATATAAAAATCTTTATTAAAACATCTAAAAATAATATATATGAAAAGGCACATATTCACCTTCCACAAGAAACTAATTTCTTATCTAACTTTACTAATATTTTTTTTGAAAATCTTACAAACTTTTAAAATGTTTACTTAAAACAAATTATACTACAACAAAATTCAAAATATCATCTTTTTCAAAATATCAAAACTTTCTCTTATCTACAACACCAATATCACCTAAACCTTTCTCTATTATAACATATATAAACAACAATATTTTACCTTCTGAAAATTCAAATATTACCAAATCAATTAAAATACATTTACTAAATGTTAATAGTCTACTTGATAACTACAAACAACTGAGCCTAATCAATTTTATTTCAGATATTAAATTGATATTTTTGGAATTTCAGAAATGCATTTATCTAGCAAAGAAGCAAAGTTCTTAATACTCTTACAAAAACTTACAAACTACAAATGCTTTTGGATATCAAGTAATGCTTGCCAAGGTGGTGTAAGAATATTAATCTACAAATCACTTGTGAAGCATATCAGAAAAATACAGGCTTACAAAAACTTTCTTCTAGAAATTAACATATATCTCAAAAACCTTCATATTAAACTAATCCAACTTTACTTTCCAACCAAGAAAAAAAACAACTCTAAAAAGATATACTTCTATATTTAACTTTATTTTTAATAAAACTAACTACAAAATAATTCTAATGGAAGACCTAAATAGAGTTTCAAATCCTAAACTAGATAGATTGTCACAAAAAAGCTCAACTACACCTGAACATTCTCTTCTAAGAATACTCAAATCTCTTCAATTTTATAATACCTATAGGCTCTTCTTCCCATCATCATTCACATTCTTCTATATACACAATAATAGTCATAGTAGAATTGATCAAATATGAACTAACATTCATATTACACTTTTAGACTATGTTGACATTTTACTAAATCTATTTACTACAACTGATTACTCAATAATATCACTTTAACTTACAATTAATATACCTAAAATTAACATACAACAACTCCAATTAAGAACTATCTATCAATGGAAACTTATACAAGATAAACAAATTAAAAACTACCAAAGTTATACTAAACAAAACCTCTAACAACTTCTCACAGTTATTACTAATATTACTTATAGCTCAGAACTTAACAATACTTAAAATAAAATTAATAAGGCTTTAACTAAAGTAGCCCAAAAACATATTCTATTTAAAAGAATTAAAATAAACTTATACTATAATAGACAGCAAGCATCCTCTTTTTCATCACTATACAAACAACTAAAACAGGCAATCTCACTCAAACTATCTTTTAATAAATCTAACTTTTTACAAACATACAACTTATACATTAATAAATATTTACAAAACACATTATTATCTTTATACTCTATACAAACTACTAACAATTCTGATTCTTCTTTACTATTAAACTTAATTACTATAGAAATAAAAACTATTAAAATACAAATTTATAAAGAAAAACAAGAAAATATTCTAAAAGAAATTCAAAACAAACTGAAAGAAAGAAACATTAACTTTTATCAAAACCCTAAAATTTTTTTTCAAAATGTTTTAGAAAAGCCAAATAATAGTATCAATTTAGATGTCTATTATCTAACAATATATTTAATACTTAACTATTTGAAATAAAACAAGTCCTACAATTCCATTTTTAAGACTACTTTAAAAAACTACTATACAAACCAATAGAAGAAAACTCAAAATTTTATGAACTTTACAAACCTTATTCAAAAAATAAATCTCTTTTTAATAATCTATTTTTAGAAATCACTTTAGAAAAATAGAACAAAGTCATATATGACCTTTCAAAGCAAAAAGCTGCAGGCCTATCAAAAACAAATTATGAACATTTAAAATATCTAAACTCCAAAGCCAAAAATATTATTCAGCTATTTTTAATAAAATGTTTTTCATTACAACAAATGCCAACAATATGAAAAACATCTAACATTTTTCTAATATCAAAAAAATCTATATAGAACTTTATTCTAGATTAAGTTAGATTGATTTTCTTATTGAATCTATTAAAAAATGTCTTACCAAAATTTTTACTACATGTCTTAACCAAATTATTAATCAACATCAGCTACTAAATAATCTTAATTTTACAGCAACTAAAAATAGTTCTACATATATTTTTATACAAATATTAATTAACACAATAGAATATTACAAAACTAACAACAAAGAAGCATAGATATTCTTCCAAAACATGTCTAAAGCTTTTGATAAAATCAATATTAAATGCTTACTAGATGCTTGCAAAGTATTGATATTTCCCAATCTGGGCTCAATTTTATCAAATATCTACACCAAGATAGAAAAGCTAGAGCAATTATAGCCTATAGTCCTACTAATTCTATTACACTTTATTTATGCATAGAACAAGAAGAAACCTATTCTCCATTATTCTAGAAAATCTATTATAACCCTATTATTAGTTACATAAACTCAAAATATAACTTAAATCTTTTCAAAATATTATTACAATTCCCTTTAAAAACAATCTTCTCAACTACACCAACTTATATAACAATAATATCTCTTATCTTTATTGATGATATAGTCTGGAATTGTGAATCTAAAAACAATTTGCAAAAGATTCTAGATGACATATCTGAACTATACCAACTAAACAATATTCAAATTAACCCATCCAAATCAAACTTTATTCACATTCCACCTAACAAAAATATATTATCCAATAGTATTTCAAATATAACACCTTTAAACTTTAACAATAAACTAATTTTATCTTGCAAATTTGATGAAATAATAAGATATTTGGGAATTTTTTTAGATAGCAAAGCCTCTACTAAACCCATATTTGAAAAAATTTTTAGCAAAACTTCTTAATTTATTCATATTATTCAATATAAAAAACTTTTTTCTATCCAAATATCTTGACTATTTAATACTATTTTATTACTATTAATTGAATATTTACTTCAAATATGTTCTTCCTTATAAAACAAACTCCAACAATTATCAAGTCTTCTAACAAAATGCATAAAACATATGCTATACCTATCTACTAATACAAACAATGATATACTTACTAATCTACAACTATTCAATATTCTAATACTCAACAAACTTACATTACAAGTCAGTAGCAGTAATATAAAAAGATGTTTTAATACTAACATATTTATAAACCAAATCTCTATACACTGAGTCAAGAATTGGCTTTTTAAAAAATGAAAACCATTTTTAACTCAGAATACAATTCTAACCAATTATAGAAAAACTACCAACTACACTATAATATCTCAATTTCATCATTTATACAAAAATAACATTTCTATTAATAACACTTACCTAAACCAATTAACAACCTACAAATACACTAATCAACTAAACAATATTTATAATTTCATTACAACTTCTAACAACCCAATAACTCTAAGTCTTAAAAACAATAGAATTCTTTTCTTAGAACAATTACTCATAGCTGATAATTACAACCTTCTTTCTTGAAAAAATATATCTCAGAACTCTCAAATCTCTATTAGGTTCTATTCCAAAATGATTTAAAATACTTTTAAACCAAATATCCAAGCAGCCTATTTTGCACATATGGCCTAATCTTCAACTTTAAACTACTAACCCATTTCTAAATACATTAAATCTTATTATACTTCAATTTATCATCTTGAAAAATACATAATCACTTTACATTTTATCTTCAGATTGGCATATTGGCAAAATAACCAATATATCTAACTCTCATGTATTCTTTTAAAAATATTAAATTACTAATTTAACAACTAACACAATCCACATTTCTTCTACATCCACAATGCTTTAAATAAACTACAAACAAACTATTAATCTTAAATGCAAAACATAAAAAAGAAAACAAAATTTCAAACTCAATATAAACAATCAAAAAATCAAAGCATTTTAAAACATTTATGCAGACCTATATAAACTAGCTCCAAAATTTCTACTATTTCTTTGGTTACTCTTTTCAGAAATCCTTCTAATATAAAACACAATATCTAACCCTGTATACTAAAACCAATTCATAAACTTTTACAAAAAATTACTATCTCTAAAACCAACTAACATACATTTTTATACAAATGCTTCTATACTTAACTCACAAACATACAACACTACTACTGGCATAGTCTAAATTCTGGAAAATAACATACAAATCAAATTTAATGCCTTTATAAACCTTGCACCAAACTCAACACATGCAAAACTAACAGCACTTATATCATTATTTCTTATTCTACCTTCTAACTACTTAATTCATATTTATTTATACAGTTTATCTACTATACAAACTCTTACTAATTCAATATCTTATAACTAAAATTCCCAAATCAAACAAAATAACTAGAATATTATCTATATTCTAAACTATTTAACTAAGTTTAAAAATATAAATTATATTATGCACAAAGTTAAATTATATTCAAACAATACTTTATATAATATTGCTGATACCTTAGCCAAACAAGATGCTAAAAAAACAGAACTAAAATATAATCTTGACCATCTCTATTTACCTACTTTCTTTACTTGAAAAGAAATTTCAATTATATACAAACTTTGTAAATTCTGCAAAAACCTCTTTTCTATTTAAACATTTAACAAACTTCTTCAACTTAAACTACTATAAAATCTTTCTATTATAAACATCTTACTATTTACTAAAATCATTAATACTCAAAATTCTAATTTGAAACTTTATTCAATTAGAAACAAAATTCTTCTTAATAACTTGCCAACAATGTGAAATTTAAATATTCACTATCTTCTACTCTACTTAACTTCAAATTGCTTTTATCATAACCAATATAAAAACATCAATATTTACTCCAATGCTTATTTCACACCTATAATCCACAAAACACTCTTATTAATAAAACCACTAATATTTTAAGCTCTTTAAACTTTTTGGAAACTTTACTACATACTATAATTCAAATCCTTAATTTACAAAATCTTTCTTCAAACTCTACTATATATAATACAATACTTTTACTTATTCAAGACACAATAATACTTGACCAATATAAACAATTCTAAAAAAACTAACTAACAATTTTCTTATCTTCTTAGCTAACTCTCTACTTAACTGGTTCAACCTAACTATCTGGTAAACTTATAATACTAAACAACATGAATAGAAATTGGCACAAGAAATTACTGCTCTTACTAAAAAGAAAAACAATGTTTAAATACCTACTATATAATATTTACATTCAATACTGATATAGACCAACTTATTTTTAAAACACTTTCTCAAAATTTTGCTATATATATCTGCTTTTACTAATTAAAATAATTTTAAGAGTTTCTTTTACTCTCTTTTGTAGTTAATAATTATGATAGTTGATTTAACTAAAACAGAAAATTAAAGATTAATATCATGCTAGATGTCATTATATATATAGCAACAATAGTGTAGTTTAGGAATATTTTATTTATACATTTATATCCAATTGATATATCTATGTATTACTATTTTTTCTACTTGATTTTATATAATAATAAAAAAAAAAAAAACTTTGGAAGAAATTGGACAAGCATTATTGTTACTTTTTTCTTTATAAAGAGCAATTTCAAAACTGTTAGAAAAGTTTTGGTAGAAGTATTCAAGGTCTGCTATATCTGACTCTTGATTGGTTAATGTAGATATGTTAGAATATAAGTGAGTATTATATTAATAACTTAGAAAATTTTTCTAAGTTAAAATTGTAGTCAAATAATTAATTTGCAAGAGTAGTAATTAAAAACAGAGATTATATAGTTGAGATATCACTGAAATAGTACAGAGTATAACTAGGATGGTTGGAGTTACTGATATAACTCAAGTACTATATACAAATATAATTTGCAATACAAATTGTTGTGTATTATTAAAAAGAACCAAATATGGAAATAATTACGATATGTTAAATGAATTTCTATTTATAGATAGGTTATAAAAAATTTTTGTATAAATTAATAAAATATGAATTAGAAATAATAGTATGGTTATACAAAAAATATGTAAAAAAAAAGAAGATAGGTAGGAACAAAAATAGAAGAAAGAAAAAGTTTTACAAGATAATAAAAGCCATATTTTGTTGTAATTCAGCCAATATTGAGTCAAAATTCTTTATTTAAAGCTTGTTTTGACTAGGCAAATATGTATTACAACTTTAATTAAGAGTATAAGATAGGTTATTATAGTAAAACCAAAAAAAAATCAAATTATTAAAACTGAAACCAAAGGCCATTAGTATAGTTTTTTCAATAAGTTTGAAAGCTAAAAGTATGATATTTGTAGAATATATGTAAAATTCTGAGTGAATAAGTTTACTTAAAACACAAAGTCAGATTGTCTTAATAAAATAAATAGTTATAAGCATTTTTATACAAATGATTTTTTAGTTAATTTTATGTGCAATAGATTTGCAAAAAGAGTTCTATACAAATATTTGCTTTTAAAAATTATAAACTATATTAAATAGAAATAACTCTACTATTTTTCTATTTATCTAGATTATTTAATAAAAAATTATATAAGAAAGAAAAAATCCTTGACTTGATTGTAGAGGGTTGGTATAGAGCACTAGTTAGTCTAAAGGCAGCATTTTTAGATTTTAGTATTTCAAGGCATATGTATAGGTATGTTTGTATTACAATATTATTTTTGATCTATATAATTAACAAACCTGTTTATCAAGTAAACTCTGTTGACTGTTTTGGTAGTTTTATATATCAATCTTTAGAAGAATATAAGCTAAATCACTCACTTTTACAAAATTTTCTTAAAGCAAGATAAAGGCAAGAGATAAACCAACTTTGTGGCTTTTGTAAGTTTTTAATCTTTATAAATATTTCTTATAGATTTTATATTTGTATAGAACTAATATATCTAACTTTGTTGTTTAATTAATAAAAAACTTTAGCTTTTATCAACTACTTCTTTTATAGTTCCAAAGTATATTTAAACCATTATCACAAAGCTGCAACTTCATTTTTAACTCTATTTTAATATTCAAATATGCATGTACAGTACTCAGAAAAAGTTTTTATAAAGTTTAATATATTAACCTATATCATTTTTCCAAAGTTTAACTTTTTGAAAATTTTGGTTTAAATAATTATTAGTAAGAGTGTTGTTTTGATATTTTTCAATTATAATTAGCTAAAAGCATTAGAATATTAATTAACATATATTAAATAACTTTCTAGATTATTTAAATTTCAAAATAATCTAATAACTAGTCATTTATTATTTGTTATTTGGGTTATTTTAGGTTATTTATTATCAATAGATTTTACTAAATAATTTTAGCAAATTTAATAACTTTTTTTATAAAGTTACTAATTATTAGTTATACAAAATTTTGAATTATAAAGTAACTAAGTTGTAGTTTTTTAATAGTAGAGGGCATGTAGATTATTTTTATATATTTATATATAGTATATTAAAATTTTCATTTAAAATTGATATATGTTACTAATAAAACTTTTTATTTTTTAATTAATTAATAAAAAAATTTTATAATATTATAAATAAAATTATTTATCTATTATAATAAAATTT
>CAJVQA010010002.1:0-11686 GCA_910591915.1 Cetraspora pellucida | reverse complement strand
CTTCTTGTCTATTTTTTCTTCTTCTGCGATCATTTTGTACCAGTCACTTTCTTTTTTGCTAATTCTTTGTATTGCTTCACTTCTGCCATACTCGCAGTCGAACTCTATTTTTATTCATAGATTTCCTCTTTTAAAGACTTCTTCGATGTTTTTGACATGTTCATTATTTTTTAATGACCATCTGATAAAGTTTGTGCATTCATCTTTGGTCTTCCCTAGTACATTATATGCGCATATGTTTGCAAGTAGGCTGTTACTTCGATTACAGCCTCTTTTGCTCAGTGCCCACATGCTTTCTTCAAGTGGTACTTCAAATACGTCAATTTCACTTTCAATTTCTTGTTTTCTTCTTTTTTCCTTTCTTTTTCTTTTGACATTGATTCCTGTCTTGTTTCTTTTTCATTTATTTCTATGTCTTCTAATTCTTGATCTCTTTCTTGATCTTCTTCTTTTTCTTTACGAGAGGATGACGATTCGGTTTCTACTTGATTATTACTTGTTTGCCCTATTTGTATACTTACTTTTCCTCTTGTAATCTTTATACTTGCTTGTAGACTTTTGTTGACCTTTTCTTTCTCTTCTTTTCTTTTCCTTGTCTCTTCTTTTAACGCTTCTTGTCTTTCCTTTATCTCATTTGTCTGTTGTTGTTCTTTCTTCTTTTCTGTATATATTTTGTCTTGATGTTGTTCTACAAAATCAAGCTTCTTTCCAGGTTGTTCTTTTTCTGCTTTTTCTAATATCTCTCTTGTTATTCGCAGAAGTGCTACTTCATTTGGGTTTTGTTTTGTAAGTGCTGCAACAATATTATCTTCTCTATTTGGTATTGCATATGCCTTACTTGCTTCATTAAAGAAGATTTTATTATGCATACTGTTCATAGCCTCATATGCTCTTCTTGTAAAAATTGCATTCAGGCTTTCTCTGTATTTTTCTGGCAGATTTTTATTCATATTGCACAGCCATTTCTATATACTTCTATATCACGTGTTGTATCTATACTAAACTGGTTTGATGTATGTATTTGTTTGTTTACTTTGCCAATTCTATTATGACTTCTTGTGTAACCTGAAAGATCTATGATACAGGGTATTGGCAGTTTCCCACTTTTTCAAAAGAATTTATTACTTTTCGTCAAAATTCTCTATATGCTGTTTTCTGCTGTTGCTCTAGTTCTTCTTTTTCTATATTCTTCTATTAAACTATATGCAACTTTTGCTGTTCTGTCTTTCTTGTTAGTACCTCAGGTTTTGTTTTCTAGTCTAGTTGTTGAGTTTTTCTGCGTTTTCTTTTCTAAAATTTTTGGTCGAGGGATCTACAGAGGAGAGTTGTGATGTACAATGCATATATGCTAAATTATATAAACTTATATTTTATATATTTTATATATTTTCTGTAAATTTTATTAATATTTTAATATATATTTTTTTATAAGCCTAACAATCTATTACCTAATTAAATATTATTATTGTAATAACTATACACTTTCTATTCACTTATCTTGCATACTTTTTAAATTTCTTGTTTGCTAATTTATACTTAATAACAAACATTTTTAACAAATTTAACTTATTATTAATAAATCTCAACATCTTATTAAAATTATTAGCTCTAAGTGCATTACTGATACATATGCTTAATATATTACAAATACTGTTATTATATCTATTATTAAATATTATATTCAAAATACTGTTCTTAGTTAAGCTATTTATAAGAAATTTTTACTTATTATATTAGTTTTGTAAAGCTAAAAGTCAAACTTAGATATACAATTTTTACTAATATTTTTCTTTACTTTTAGCTTTATAGTATTTACAATATTTAGAACATTTAGCTTTAACATTATATATCTATTTTTATTAAACATTCTAATAACTTTGAACTTCTTAGTATTAGCTTTCATATTAGACTTTAAAAATTACAAAACAATCTTTAATTTTCTACAAATATATTGCATTATTCTAATCTTTTAATTAATAAATCAAATAAATAAACAATTAGCTTTAAAAGTATTTGGTTTTTTTATATTTAGGACTATCTATTACTTCTAATTTAATATATAAAGAGAAGTTAATAAAAAAGAACCAAATTATTTTTAATAAAATTTTTTAATTTTTAAATTTAAATACTCAACAACTATTTAATTAAATCTGCTAAAAAATTTTTTATTTTAATCTTAAAATTATATAAATTAAAATAAATAAAAATTTATCAAATTTAATAAAATAGTTGTTAAAATATTTAAGCTTAAAGTTAAGAAAACTTTTATTTAAAAAAAATGTTTTTTTTATATTAACTTCTTCTATATAATATTTCATATATAGTTAATACAGAAAATATTATTTTAAAATTAATACTATCTTTATATTCTAAATATCTTAGTTTTAAAAAATAACTTTACTAACATCATATTTTTTTTTTCAACCAACTTACTGCATATAACAACTTATATCTTTTTAACTAAAAACAGATTTTACCAAGAATTTATAAAATATTTCAAGAAATTTACTAAAGTAATCAAGAGTTTTTCAGATTATATAATAATTAGCAACAAATTTAGCCAATAAAAAATCTAAATTTAGTACAATGTAATACAATTAAAAAAATTCAAAACAAATATTTGTTTTGATAAAAAAACTTGCTTTATCCTAAGAATTCATATAAAGAACTATTTTTTATATTCTAATAAAAAATTTTTTAATTAATTTTACTGCATGTTTTTAATTTTTAAACTCTAAATTTAATACTAACTTTAGTCTTAACAAATTTAAGAAATTCAAAATTATTTTGTTAAATATTATATGATCTAAAATTTTCTTAGTCATTCTGATAGATTTTATTTAAAGACAAAGAGCTATTATAGTTATAACTTTTGCAGATATTACAACAAATTACTTTTATTACTAAAATTTTTACAACTATTACTAATATTCAGAAACCAATTATTTTAGCTATGATATAGGATACTTCTCAAAACATTCTAAACTATAGCTTATTAATATACTTTATTACCAAATTATTATAGATAAAGCTTAAAAACAACTAACTTTTCTAGTCAAGTACTTATTATACTTTAATATAACAACATTTGCTTAATGCTATATATCTATATCCAACATTTTTAATTACAACTAAAAAATATACTGACTATAACTTCAACTCTAATCTTATTGTTTTGCAAATATACAATATTTATTATTATTAATCTGGCAACCAAATTTTTTAAAAAGTTTAATATCTAAACTCTTTCTGCTAATTTCTAAATTTATAAGACACAAAAACAACACAAATAGTTTTAAAAAAAATTATATTAGAAAACAGGTTTTTTAGTATTAGAAAAAAAATAAAAAAATAAAAAATCACCAACGTTTGCTAAAGCAACTTTTTAGAGAAGCTACTTTCCAAAAAACAAAAAGGTTTTTTAATAATTTTTAGAAAATTTTTAGAGAAATTAAAAAACAAGTTATAATCCTAAAGAGCTGATTGATTGATGTGTAAATAAATAGAAACAAACAAATGCATAAACTTGAATAAACAAACAAATAAACAAATTAGCATATGTATAAATAGTATAGCAAGCACAAAGCATGTCTATACAAACAGAGTACAATAACAAAAACAAATATAAATAGTAGATTAGTAGTTAATTTAGAATATTTTAGAACTAAACTATTATAGAAAGATAAACAACAACTAAAATAAAAAGACCAATAGTAGACCTCAAAGAGTTTTACAATTTAAACCAAAAAACACTAACAGAAAAACTTGCATATTTAAGTAAACAAAAGAAATATATTGCACAAATAAATGAAGACATCAAAAAGTTTTTAGATGCAAGTAATTTGGTATAAGTATACATTATAAGAATTTTGGTAAAGAAACATAGAAGTATTCTTAAAAACCTTTCAAAAAAGAAAGTTACAATAGTAAAAAAAAAATATTTAGTTAACCAAACAGAAATAAAACATAGAATTAATATGCAAGATATAGTTTATAACAAAAAAGAAAGAGATTCAAATGAAAAAACAAGAATGGAGATAAAGCTACTAACATCTTAACTAACAATACAAAAACCTTTTACAAAAAAGAAAAGCATATTAATAGAAAAAAAAGATAGTAATATAAAAAAAAGAAAGAAAAGAGAACAAACAGGCAGTTAGAAAAGAATAATGATTATCAAAATCAAAACAAAATAGAGCTAGAAGCACCAGTAATACAATTAATAATTCAAGAAAGCAATCTTAAGTGAAGGTGTTCAGAAGCTAAAATAAAATTAATAAATAAAAAAAGAGATGACAAATCCAACAAGCAAGCAAAAGTAATACTAAATAAAAGTGAAGAAAAAATTCTTGTAAGCTTATAAGATAACAAGATAATAGACAAAATGTTTTTGCTAATAATAAAATATGACACACATGACCTAATGTTAACATTAAGAGTTTTACACATTTTTGGTCATAATTTTTGATGTACTAAACCAAATTAGATAAAACAACCATCATTGGATTCAGCTCACTGAAACGATTCTAATGAGTACAAGATTATATAATCCAGATTATGGAATTATGAGATCAGAATGATTTTGATGAAAGTATTAATTGTAGTACATGTAACTTGATTCTGATTGGCTCAAATTACTGTGCCAGAAATCTAGCAATTCTATTATTTTTAGTAGATCTATCATTTCTATTAGATCTATTATTTCTATCAGATCTATTAGTTCTATCATATCTATTATTTCTACTATATCTATTATATATATTATATCTATTATATCTATTAGTTCTTATTACTATAAATAGCATTTATTAGCAATAGAGTAGTCTTTATTATAATAATTTATATATGTAAAATATCTATAAAAGCTCCACTTTCTGATCCTTCAAGAAAGTTAAGTGTTTTCATACACTTCAATAGAAAGTGTCTTCATATATTTTATAATAAGTAAACTGAATGCAATATTTAGTATCTTCATATACTATCTATTGTTGCCTCTGTCTTAAAATTCCAAATTACCTTGTATTTTGTTAAGTCTTATGTAGACTTTTATATAGAACCTGTCAAGTTATAGTTATTATATTATAGTTGAACAGCTTCTGTTATCATTATGGTTAAAGAAAAAACTACAAATTAATACTAGAAACAGAAGAGTTAAAAAAATTAATACTTTTAAGATATAATAATAGAATAAAGCAAGGTCAAAATATAAAAGAAAGAAAAAAAATAGAAAAAAAATAGAAAGAAAAGACATAAAGATATCTATGCATTAAGTTAGGCATTTAAAGATATTTATAGCTTAGTATAGGCTACAAAAAATAGAAAAAAACCTACTTCTTATAAAGAAATACAAAACCAAGTATTAAAACAAGATGATCGATTACTAAGAAAAAACAATTTAATAACAACACTAACTTTATAGAACTTACCTAAAGATGCAAAATATAGAAGAGTAGTAAGATGCTTAAGCTTTTATAAAAAAGCATGAATACTTAAATGAAAAGTACTAAAACAAACTAAGGCAGCAGTAGTACAGATTACTGGCTAAAACCAAAAAAGAATAGATCTTTTAACAACAAGCTGATCAGTTTATTTTAAAAGAGGATCAATATGCAGAACTATATCAGAAAGATTTGATTCAGAGGTATTAGAAAAAAGAAAAAAATACAAAGCAGTATTACAAGATGTATCAAAATCAGCATTGAAATCAACATTACTAAGACAACTAAGACCATTAGGTGCCAAGGCAGTTTTCATACCCAACAACAGTAATAGCAACAAGAGAAGCATAGCTTTTGCATATTTTGAATCAAAAGAAAGCTGTTAAAAAGCAAAAAAAAAAGTGCTTTTTATTATCATAACAAGTTGTCATAATACAAAGAACAAGATATATTACAAAAAGAGAATAAATTAAAAGAAGGTGAACAAAAAGAGGTCAAAGAACCTTCTATTGAAAGAGATAAAGAAAATAAACAAGAAATATAAAGAAATATTAATCAAAAACATAGAGAAACAAGATTTTTGAAAACTAAAGAAAATAGAAACAAAAAAAAAAAAAAAAAAAAACAAGAAATAATAAAGATTATCAAGAAGAAATAATAATTATATAGTAAATTGAAAAACACCAAAGTATATTACAAGAAATATTTAAGAAGCTTGATAAGATTGATAATAGACAGAGTAATTTTGCCTATAGCTTCTAATAGTTGCCATAGTTGTAATTAAAAAACATAGCACAGAAAGGGCTGATGCTTCAAAATTAACAAAAGACAAGAAAGAAGAATTTTTTAGCCAAAATTCAATATACAAGTAAGCATTGTTAGTAGAATTAATTAAAGAAAGCAATTTAGAATTAAATATCACTTGCCATAACATTAATGAATTAAAGAATAACAAACACAAAATAGAGCTAGTATATAAATAGGCACTAGATAACAAGATTGATATCTTGGGAATAGCAAAAATGAATATAAAAAAAAAGAGGTTTTTTGTAGCCAAAAACTTAAGTAAATATAAAAGCTTTTGATCAGAATCAAAAGTGTCAAAGAAAAAAGATTCTGAAGTAGGAATCTTAATAGAAGAAATATGTAAGAAACATTTAGAACAAATAGATAGAATTAACAAATATATGATAATAGCAAATTTTATATTCAAACAATTAAAAATAATAGTTATAATAGTATATATGCCTTCTAATAACAAAGAAGAGTGAAAAAAAATACAAAGAGCAATTATAGAAAGGTATATTAAAAGATCATACTGAATACAGACAAATATTATAAGAGACTTGAACTGCATTATTGACCCAGAGCTAAATAGACTTAGCATAGCAAAAAGTAGCTAATTCAAAAGAGAAACAATTCTAAAATAGCCAATCAAACAAGATTTTAAAGACTTATTTAAAATAGAAAATCCAAGAACCAAAGAGTTTTCATAGATAGATAAAGAGTTCAGTACAAGAATTAACCAAATTTGGATAACAAATGAGTTGGCAAATAGTCTTATTAATGCAGAAATTCAAGACATGTCTAATTATACAAACAGCAATTATAGAGCAGCTATTGCAAGAATAAAATTAAATCACTTAGTTGCATTTTACAAAGTTTCTCAATTTAAAAAGTTTGAACAATACTGAACAGTTTTCTTATATGAAAAAACAACTAAAAAAGACTAGAAAAAATATAAAAAAGAGTTAGCTAATATGCTTAAAAACAAATATATATTGGAAAAAACAAAAAAAACAATATAGATAAAGCAGAAAAAGACCTAGATAAAATATAAGAGATTATAACCAAAAGTGTTTTAGAAGCAGCAAGAAAAATACTTTCTAAAAAAAAGCTATTAAACACTTCTTTTAATAAAAAAAATAATAATAAAAAAATTCAGAATTGACAAAATTACTATTATGACTAGAAAGATGGATTAGCTTAGAAAGCAAGAACATTAAACTAAGTTTAGTGTCAGAAAACATAGAAGAGTATAATATTACAATAGAATATATAAATTGGTATTATAAAACTAATATAGAAAAAATTCTAAAAGTATAGACAAAAAAAACAATTATAGATCTTCAAGGCTGATAGAATATTTTATACAAAAAAAGAGTCAAAGAATTAAAAAAACAGAAATTAAAAGAAATTGAACAAAACATTAAAAAAGATGTCAAATGATTAATAGAAAGCAAAAAAAAATGCTGACAAGTTTATTAGACAAACCAATTCAAAAGATCAAGATAGATATACTTATTGAATCAAAAAATATAACAAAAATACTAATAACAGATCTAAAAGAAGTTTTGAAAAAAATTAGAAAGTACTTTTAGCAACAATTCTAAGTATGCAACTGCCAAAACCAAAAGATTAAAAATAAATAAAAAAAATTTATCAGTCAAAAGAAGAAATTAATCAAGAGTAGTATAACCAACTAGAACAAGATATTATAATAAAAAAGTGGTTAAAGATGTTGACAAGTCTTAAAAGCAATATAGCATCTGATATGTTAGAAATTACCTATATACTAATCAAGGCAATGAGCAATTAAATACAAGAAATTTTTAAAAGATTAGCAGTATTATATATCAAAACAGAAAAAATATTAAAAAAATGAAAAATATTTCTAATATATTTAATACCAAAAAACCTAGACTGGCAATATAACTTAAGTAATATAAGACCAATAGTATTACTGAAAACTATGTAGAAATATATAACTAAAATATTTACCAAGAGATTAGCACAGATCATATGTTAAAAGAACATACTAAAAGGTTCAAATTTCACAGATTTGCTAAGAGGATCAACAAAAAAGCTAGTATATATTATTAACACAATAATAAAGGATATAAAAAATAACAAAAAATAGCTTTGACTAGTATTGCAAGATATGAAAAAGGCCTTTGATTTAGTATTATTAACAGCATTAGATCTAGCATTTAAGAGCCTTAAAATACCAGAAATAGCAATTACCTTTATTCTAAACTTGTATAAAAACCAGCAGTCAAAAATTATTACAGACCTAGATATGATAGCAACATTTAAGATCAAAGATGAAATTGAACAAAAAGAAGTAATTTCATCTTTAGTATAAAGAATCTTTTATAATCCACTTTTAGAAAAAGTCCAAAATAATTCAAACCTAGGCTATATATTGAATGCTTTATATAGCAACAGTGAAAGGTCAAGTTTATAAAAAGAAAAAAAGATGAAGACAGACTGTAGTAGCTTTTGCAGATAATACAATATAGATTGCATTAAATAAATTACAGATAAAAAAATTATTAAAATAGCAGAAGACTTCTTTAAGCTAAATAATATACAAATTAATGAAAAAAAGACTAAGCTTATTATAATGAATGCTAAAGAAATAAAAAAAGATAGAACAATCTTCTTTGATAAAGAATAGATTTAGAAGAAAAATAAAAATAAGATAATGCAGTTTTTAGAAATTTGGCTAAATTGCAAACTAAAGAATTCAGTAGTCAAAACAAGAGTCAAAAAAATAATAAGATTATTTATATGAAAGTTAAACCCAAAAAAATTAACAATTAGCCAAATATTATATATAAACAATATGTGTATTATATCTAAATTGAGCTATATACTACAAACTACAAGATTATTAAAGAATGCAATAGACAATATATATGTATCAGTAATAGAAATGACAAAAAGAAAAATGAAAATTACAAAAGCAATAAAAAATAACATGATGTATCACAGAAATTTAGACAACACTAATTCATTGTTAAATCAGCTGCTATTTAAACAGATTACTAGTTTGCATCATCAATTAAATTCAATAGGCCTTATAGAAATATTAACAAATATAAGAATAGAAGATAAACTTCATCTAATAGGAGCATCAAAAAATATATGGCAAAATAATATCCTTAAAGCAAGTAGTAAATTATAAAAAAACAATTTGGTATACTTAACAATGCTAAAAGTAAAAGAACTACAAATAACTTTGAACTTTAACTATGAAGATCCAATTACAATAGCAAAAGCCTACAAATATATGAAGTATTAAAAATAAGTTTTATTCTATTAGTCATACATGCATTCAAAAAACTAGATATAGCATTAGTGCATTAGCACATTAACAAAAAAAGAAACAAGATGATTACATGATAGCAACTAAGTTTACTAAAAAGAAATAGTGCCAAAGACAGACCAACTAAATGCTTTAAAAATCTAGAAGCAGAAATGATAAAGAACCCAAAGCTTAGAACAATAAAGCCAAAATTCAAAGCAACAGTACCTAACAAATAGAGAATAGAAGCTGTTTTGAAAAAACTATTGAATGTTGCAAGACAAAAAGAATAGGTTATTATTAACAATATGATAAATTAAGAAGCAGAAGTATTATTAGAAAGAGTAGTTACCAAAAAACAATACAGCTAGAACATTGAAAAATAAAGCAGTAACAAGAAAATCAAAAACTAGTACTAGAAAAATGCAAAGGTTGTGCATTTAATCAAATTGATACTACTAATGTTTGTATAAGAAGAATTAAAAAACAAGAAATTTAGAGGTCTATTTCAAAATATGTTAGCAGAAAAGAAATATAGCAATTAGAAATAAATACAAATATGATAGAACTTATTTTATAAAATAAAAAATAAAAGGTACAGAAACAGAAAGATGGGTGAATAAAATTAAAATAGAAAACAGAGAAATAGATTTAATAAGAAAACAAAAAATTAGCAACAAGCTCATTAAAATGCTAATTGAAAAAAATTTGTTTAGTCAAGAAAATAAGTAAAAAGAACTAATTTTTTATACTAATAGATTACTGATAAAAGCAGAAAAAAGTATACAAAATAGAAATAGTAAAAAGCAAGCTGGCTGCAAGTAAATAGTAAAAAAGAATATATTATTAATAAAAGAGCTATCAGAGCAAAAAAATGGCCTTTCTCAACCAAAGCAGAGTTATTAGCAATCTGGTATATAATGCTTATAGTACTAAGTAGAAAGAAAGTCAAAATATACAAACAGTGCAGCAACTATAGCAAGTATAAAAAGTAGTATACATTATATAACTAATAGACAAAGAATAAAAAGAAAAAATTACAACTTGCTAGAAAGTATAGAAGAAATTAAAAAAGTAAAAAAAATAGATTTAGAATTAATAAAAGTAAAAGAACATAGTAGTAATAAATAGAATGATAGAGCAGATAGCTTAGCTAAGCAAGAAACAAACTTGCAAAATTTAGAGAACATTATAGATAATTTAGTCTCAAGATCAAATGTATTGCTTTGTTAAAAAAATAGAATAGTAGAAAGCCCAACAAAAGATTTTGTTAAAAAGGTTCTTGATATCAAAAATAGTACAGATTGGAGCTGTTTAATAGCATTTAAAAAGCTAGAACCAGAATTTGATACTGGTGAACACTGTTGGGTTTTATTATAAAAACAAATTAAAAACCAAAATAGAATATAATATATCTCAACTCAAAGAAGCAAAAGACTAAGTACACTTCTCAAGTGCATACAAAAAAAAATACCAACATTTAAAGAATTTAAAATATGATGACCAGATCTATATACTACCCCAAATTGTATATTTTGTAAAGAAAACAAGGAAGAAGATTAAAATTATCTAACAGAATGTTTAATCCACAAAGACTTGTAAATAAAAGCAGAAGCTTTAGCAATAAAGATAGCATGGACTATACTATCAGAAGACACAAAAAAGAATACTACTAAGACTATTTTAAAAGAAGAAATATGAAGTTAAACAAAAAAAGAAAGAATAAAGATAAGAAAGAAAATTATAAAAGGTTTTATCTAAAAAAAAATAGCAAAAAGAGTATAAGACTGTTTAGTCTTAGTACAAGAAACCAAAAGCTTTATAGCAAGTGTTACAAATACAATTTGAAATGAGTTTTATGAAACAGTTTGGAGAGAAAGATGTTGCAAAATAGCTGAATAGGAAAAAGTCAAGACATCAGCACAAAATTAAAAACAAAAAAAACAAAAAGAAATAGACAATAAACAAGTTACAGTATTATATAAAGTATTATTAGAATTAAGAGATAAAAAACTTAAAAAAAAAGAGGGTATGGGTCCCATAGCTTAGCGGTTAAGCTCCCATGCCCCCACAGACAAGGCCAACGGTTCAAGTCCGGCTGGAGGCAAAATCAAAAAGATTTTAGCCTCTGTAACCCAATATGGAGCCAGTAATTGAA
>CAJVQA010010001.1:0-11687 GCA_910591915.1 Cetraspora pellucida | reverse complement strand
CAACCATTCTATTGATATATCAGATTGGCCTAATATTTTTTTCCTCTAGTTCATTCTGGCAGCCTGGTTGGTAGTACCTTCAAGACTTTCAACTCAGAGGTTCTTGCCTATCTGGCTACTATAACCAGGTACTATGATCTAGGTATTCGTTTTTTTAGACTAGCATTTACAGTAGGGCCATTGAAGATTTAGCTATCTCTCTACTTGAGACTTTTCAAATAAACTTCTTGTTATCTAATTTCAATAGATTATATAGTTATAAGGACTTATCTAGTATTTACATCACCTAATTGTTGGTTTGCATTTCTTTGTATAACCACAGACCTTGTATCAAAGGACAATGTCACATAACTGTTACATAAATGCCTCATGACCTGCCAGTCATGCTGGTGTGACCACCATTATAGGTATCCTAACTCAATTGTTAGTAACAGTTGCTATAATATGAATATTATATAGGTGATTATTCAAATTTTTACTGTTGATGAGATTTGAACACCCAACCTACCACTTGAAGGGTTGACAACCTGATCACTTTACTAGGTTATCACACCCTTCTTTTCTTTTTTATTACTATAACAGAACTCAAATAAACAATAAAAATAACATTCAAAAAGTAAACAACCAAATTTCTAGAAATTATAAATATAGTTTATCAAAATTTATTCTTATTAACATTTTTTTATTTTTTAAAGATATTTAATAGTTATATAACACAAAATATTATTTTTAATCAGTAGTTACAAGCCAACATCTAGCCAATTCTAAAATACAATATTATAACTATGTACTTAATTTTATTTATTCTATAATATTAATTGATTATATTAAAAAAAATTTTACAAAGATTATAATAACTTGACTAACAAATTTTTTTTTTTTTTTTTTTTTTTTTTTTATAGTTAAAGTCTCTATCTTGGAAATGCAATATTTTATTTAAGTTTAGTTAGAAAACAGGTGCCTCTAAAGGCTTCCTTACATTGAAGGTTACAACTAACCACTCATGCACTTTTGGTGTCTAATTTAAGTAGTCTGCTTACACATTGCTATATAAGTTCTACACTAGTTGCCATATCTGCAAGCCAACTAAGGGTCTTGTTTATTTAAACTCTCTGCATATGCAATCCTTTTTGTATCATGAGAACATCTCAAGACTACACCCATCCAAGTTCCTAATGCTTATCATTACTCTTAGAACTACTTTATCTTTGATAGGAAACTTACTAGAGCCTTTATGTCCTACACATATAGACCTAATTTTATGCAACATGCTATGTTATCTAACACTTGCAGTCACAGAAATTACCTGTTTAACTGCTATGTTATACTATTTCTATTCTTGTAAAGTTTACTAAAACTCCAGTACCTATCTTTCTAGCATCTTTTTTATTATTTTCTACTAGCTACAACTTAGAACTGTTAGTCTCATTCCAGACTACCAATTCAAATAGCCTGGTATGATATACTTATGTATTCTTTTTCTCTGGTGAATCCAATGGCCTGGTTGGTTATGTGTTTTCCTACATATATTTAATGATTGGTTTTAATCTTTAGCTTCTATGAAGATGTTTTATAGGCTTTAACCAGTCTGATAGTACTATCGAAAGTTCATGATACCTCTTTATTTGGGGATTTCTAAGTAGGTTTCTGTCATCTCGGTTTCTTAGTTTTCTATACCTAATGGTCTTATTGTAAGTTTGCACTGAAGTCTTATACAATACTGGTAAATATTTCTCTATGTATGTATAATGTTACACTTCACATAGATGTCTAAGCTTTCAATGTTAGGAAGAACCTAACTTGGTATACCTGGGTAACAGCTACATGAGGCCAACTAATCAACAGAAGACAGTTACTATAACACAGATATAATTTTCAAATTTCATCATAAGTGGAATTTGAACTTTAGACCTGCCACTTAGAGAATAACAACCCAACTACTACACTAAGATCACTATTCTTTTGACTAACAAATATTCTAATTTGTAATTAAGTATTATTATTTTATAATTTTGTAGTTTTTTTTATATCAATTTATATTATAACCAATTTCATAACTTACTTAAATTCTTAAAGATAAAATTACAAATAAAAAAAATCTAGATTCTTTTTAAGACATATCAAAAGCTTTTAATTTAATCTACATATTATCTTATACAAGACTTTTAAGAGAATTCACATTTTAGATAGTTATAAACCTGTTATTATACTTGCTTTTACATCAAACCAACAAAGTAATCACTACTTTAGACCTAACTGCATTATATCTAGTAAAAGATAATATTAACTAAAAAAACCCAATTTTTCTTTTTTTTTTAGAAGATATATTATATTTATTAATATTAAAAATATATAAAAAATACTAAGAAGGGATGGGGTTCTGTAGCCTAGTAGTCTAGGCATCTTTCTTTTCATAGACAAGATCAATGATTCAATTTCAGCTAGAGGCAAAACTTTGTAATCTACAGAAGCATATAAATGTATGCAAAGCTCTGTAACTAAGTCTATATAAGTAAAAGATCGATATATAAGGAAGTTCTTGAAAAAAAGTTTTCCAATATGGAGAGTTGGCACTCAATGTGAGAGAAGCAGTAAATATACCAGAAATAGAGAGAAGACATACTAGCAAGTGATATAGTAAACATAAAAGGAAACTATGAAAAAGGAATGAACTTACTGAAATTTGAACACTTCTGGCATTAAAACCAGTTCTAGTAGATATAAATCTAAGAGGTAATCTTAGTACTATATTTAGTAAGTTTGTGTTAAGGATAAATTCAAAGGACTATGGATATTTAGTAACATCCAATGAGGTGGTACTTAGATATAAATAGTAATTAGATAGCCCTAATCTGTTCTGTCATGATACTTAATAATATATATTGTATATATATGCAATAAGTGTTGAAAATCAGAAAGTTTAAATAGAGGACTTACAGGCAGGTCTTAGGTATGACATCTAGTAGATAACCTATGGACAGAACCCTTAATTAGATAATAACTAAACTTATACATGTGACTAGTTGTACTTTTATTAATATATTCTGTATATAATATATAATCTTATATGACTAATAATAAAAAGACACATAGGCAAGATCATTCTTAAAACTAAAATAAAATAAAATAAAAAACACTAAGAATTTCTCAATAAGATTTCTTCTTCAAATACAAAGAAATACATATCTTTGTAATAATATGTATAAATAACTTACTATAGATTGCACTAAAAAAACATTTCTTACAAACATTCTGCATAGTGCTTTTTCTTTTTACAAATTTGTCAACATAAAATTCAACTTTTCTAAATCTAGTTTAGTTACAAACTTTTCAGATTCAGATAACTCAATACTTTTTAATAAGAAACAACTAGTTGCAATCAACAATAAAACATCTTTTAAATATTTGAAAGCATGGTTTTTAACTAATAAAAAGCCAATACTAATACAAAAAGAAATAATAAATAAAATCAAAATTAATCTAAAAAAACTACAATTTGTCAATATAATAAAGAAACAAGCAATTTATATCATAAATAGTATTATTACTTCATATTTTATTTATTGGCTATACTTTTTATTTCTCTTTATTTTACAAATAAATTTTTTTAATAGAGTATATACTCAACTAATAAAATATAAAGCAAGATTAGTACAAAGAGTTTCTAACATTATTTTATTTAATCCAAACATCTATATACTAACAGATTTAACTCAAATACAAACTTCAGCACTAGTTTCAATACTTAAAAAAAATTTAAATTATTTCAACTTTGATTTTTTATTTTTAAAACTGTAATTAAATAGTTACAAAATGTAGTATTTACTTTTTTTTTTTTTTTTTAGTATTAAGGTGACCTTTTTGGTCCGAGCTTTTTATTAATACTTATAGCGGGTACATGTTTTATATAGACGTATCTATAATGAACTATTAGACGAGTGTACAACTGGCTACATGTGTAACTTTTCTATATTACCTATTTAAGGAGTCCATCTGAGGGTTTCCCACCAGTTGTCATACCTAACATCCCTGCTTAGATGTTCCATTTAAACCTTCTGATCTAATCCTAGTATTAATTTCACCAGATCACAGACCCAGATCTATTCACATTCGATCATAGGACTATAATACTTAGACTATTTTTTCTTCGAAGTAAACCTACCAGAGTGAGCTGTATTTCCTTTTACCGCTAACTTGGTTTGACACTATAACCGAGGCCAACACTTGCAGTCAGGGTTACCCCTTAAACTGCTATTACCCTTATAAAGTTTACCCAAATCCTGGTACCCATCTTTTCGACTTCTTCTTTATAATCTCCTACTAGCCGCAACTCGGAACCAATAATGGACTTCCCCAGACTCCCAATCCAGATGGCCTGGTATGGTATACTTATGTATCCTTTTCCTCCGGCGATTCTGACGGCCTGGTTGGTCATGTGCTCCTCTATACATCTTTGTTATTCGGTTTATCTGACAGTTCCTATGAAGGTGTTTCATAGGCTTTCGTCAGTCCAATTGCACTATCGAAAGTTTGTGGTATCTCTTTACTCGGAATTTCCAAGTGAGTTTCTGTCTCTTCGTTTTCTTAGCCTTCTATGCTTAGTGGTCTTATCATGGGTTTGCCTGAAGCCTTATATGACATCAGTTTTACATTCCTCTATGTACATGTACCATGTAACATTACACTTAGCATAGATGCCCCGAGTTCCCAATGTCAGGTGGGGCCTGACTTGGTGTACCTAAAATTACAGATGCCCAAAACCCAACCGATCGGCAAGAGACAGTTACCATAACACAGATATAATTTCCAAAAATTTGTCGTCTGTGGGAATTGAACCTTAGACCTGCCACTTGAGGGTTGACAACCTATCCACTTCACTAGGTCACCATACCCTTTTGAAGGAGGTATTAATACAAATAGTATTATCTTGAATGTTTACTTATTTTTCTTTCCTCATTTATGGCTTAGTTACATAAAACAAAAGCAAGTATTTACTGATTTGATGCCTACACCAGAGACCCATGATGAACATGTTGAGCATCTTTTAATTCATAGTTATAACAATAAGATTGAACAGTGTTGCATTGATCGGAGTATAGAAAATACAATGTTGTTGATCTAAAAAATGGGTCTCTTAAATCAACTGAAGATTACATGAATGTGATTAAATCCTTAATAGATGTATCTAAAATAAAAGCCTACATAGAAACACAGATATTAGTAACACCTATAGATTATTCTGGACAACTTCATATATGAAGTGCTATCATCTATTGCATTAAAGGTATAAATTCTGGAATTTTGGATCAAGTTCTGTGTATAATTCCAATGATTGGACCATTGCATATATTATTGAATAGTTATAAAACTGTTTTTTTGTTAAATTATAAATTTTTTGAGAAGTTTTTTTTAAAAATATTTGAGGAGAATAAAGTACTGACCAAAAAGCCAAAGCCTTATAAAATTAATTTACTTTTAGAGCTAGTGTCACAAGGTTGGTCTCAAGTGTGTTTACTGATTCTATGAAAATTCAAGTTGTCTAAGGATTTAGAAACCAGATATCTCATTAATTTACTTGATAATATTATCCTATTGGTTTTGGATTTTTATCCAATCATATTTTGTAGTGGAAATTGGGTAGCATACAAGAAAGTCATATTTCGTGTTTGGTTAATTTTTTACCAATATCAGCATAGATATTATAACAAATTACCATTAGCATTTTTAAGCGATGTTTTTTTCTGGTCTGTTATTAATCATCCAATTCACACATTCTTTCAGATTCTCTCTATATTTTAACAATTATTATGTGGAAAATTTTCACAATTATCTTCGACAGCAAATACAAGAATCCAATACAACTGATCAAATTATTTAACAAGCATGATCAATTGATCAGATGCATTGTGAAAACACATTTATTATAACATTTTCAGAGAATTATAATATTAGATATTTAGCTAAGAAATTAGAATATCTTGAAAAAAATGCTGTGCTTTTTTTATTAGATTCTTTTACAGGTGTATATACAAATATTGGCAAATCGAAGACTATTTTATCTAATGAAAGTTCTGAAGTCATATTGTATAAACTTCCAATACTGAATGTCAAAGTTGATGTAAAAGTACTACCAATGGCTTTGAATACAACTTATATTCCTCAAGAAGAAGGATATTGTGATTTGGAAGGTTGTATGGATTCTTGTAGATAGGTTGTATTTTGATTTATAAACATGCTTATTACTTCGAATGTTTTTTATTTGCTTTAGAGAGTCAATGCCAATATTGTACCGATTATCTTATATGCAAGGTTAAAGATAATTGCAAAGCTTTCCAAAAAACTTTGGAGTCAACTAATACGCTAAAGACAGATGTTGAAGAGACGAATAATAAAAAAACTAGTAATAATACTAATATGAGTACTAGTTTATTTGTAGAGAGTAATATAGATTTATAGATTGAAAGGGCTATAAACATTTTGGCAAATGTATAATTAAGTATTAGATAGAGTGTAAAATGAAAAATAAATTGAGTATTAAATAGAATGTAAGATGAAAAATAACTATTATGTATATGAACTTTTTTTTTAAATAAAAGATGAATATTTTAACAATAAATTTGTAAATTGAATTAATTTTAAATAGTTATACAATGTAAATTATAAATTTTATATATCATTACTGTAATTATGATGCAATAAAAAAAATTGACTTTTTTTTATTAGAGAATATAGTAAAAAAAATAAAAATTCGTTGTACATTAAAATTTTATTAAGATAACAGGTGTAGGCACCCTAAGTAAAAATGTTCAGCATCTAAATTTACATATAAATATACATTAACTAATATATGTTAACTTACCATAACATAATATATATATTTACTAATACCGAGTATCATACCCAATGGGTATTTTTAGAAATGTTCGGCCAATCACATTTCAGAAAAATTAATCAAATGATCTACAAAAATTAGCCAATCCCATCGAAAGTTCGCTATGCTTGCATATACGCCTTGTATCATAAAGAGATTTCGTTTTTACTTTTGTTCCAAGAAATTATTCTCATGTGATTTTCTAAACGACACCTTCAAACAGCGAGTCAGTCGCTTCACAATCGGGTACGTCGTGTGACCTACGAATCGGCTGAGTCGAAACAGGCATGTTAGTTTTGCGAATGGAGAATTTATGATTGTAGGTATTAAGATGTAGTGAAGGCAAGGAATTATTATGAGACGAATTTTTTATTATCAGCACGAACTATTTCTCTTTATTATATAATGTTTTATTACATATGCCCTCCTAAATTTATTAAACATATCATCCGTAATGAACCCCTATATCACTTAAAGCCCTCTATCCACTATGCACTAATAGTCTTAAACGACTTTTACGACTCATAGCCGTTAATTTCGTTACTGCGCCACATCAATCATCCTTCCACGTGTTTCAAATATACAGTACGTATCAACCGATACGTATATATTAGGTTTATTCAATGAAATTATGCCGATATGTTTATTCAATTAGGCATTTCTAGGCAAGTGTAACTTAGATGCATGTACTGAATTCAAAATTCTGTGGTGCATAAATATGCAAAAAAAATTTTTTTTTATATTGTATTTGATTTTAAAAGTGATCAAAGTCACATTCATTTAATTGAAACAATAGGCAAACCACTTTTTTGTGAGCAGATTTATGCACCGCAGAATTCTGGACACTCTATGTACTGAAATTATACTGCAAAATTTATATATTGTCATATTAAGAAATATCGCTACAGATTCTAAATTTGGGGTTTCGATTTTAAAATAGAAGTCCAGCTAAAACCAACATATATACGTTATTTATCAATTCTAGCCCCAAATTCTAACCTAACCCCCTCCCAAAAAAAGCGAAAAAAACACCGACAAAATTTTTTAAAGTTTCATATCAAAATAGGTTCTAATTTCAGCATCAGCCGCGACAAGTAGACCTATAAGTCACGTAAGGATTCAATTTGACGGCATAAAAAAAATGACTTACAAAAATTTCAAGCATCTTACGATCAGGCTTTGCAAGTAGCAGGCATGGTACTAAGCCCGTGCCCATGCTGCCATTATGTTTTAATAGCTCATTCCCAGCATTTACGGGATCCGAAACTAGGCAATCATGCAATTCCTAAGTTCAACGAGATCTTTTTTTTTTAGATCTATGATTGTTTTGGTTACTACTACCAATTTATTCAACATTGCCATGTTTGACAAGGCGTGTACGTACGTACGTACGTACCTACGTACTTAACAGTTAATGCACGTTAGCCTATTCATTCTAAACGCAAATACTTAAAATATATTGTCGTCTCTGAATTCGGCGAGTCTGTCGTTAATCTAATACAACTCACGCGTAACCTACGGCGGCTAAGTCGAAACAGGTGTGTTAGATTTGGCGGGTGGATTTTTGTCCGTAGGTAAGTACTGGTCTCTTCTTTGAGTCTTTCCTTCAACCTATCCTTTTCTAATTCTTATCTTCCTTTATGTCTCAACCTGGGATTACACTACGTCGAATCGGGGTTGGAACTCTTCTCTATCGTTTCAGTGTATTGTGCACGTGACTATGGCGAGCGATCAATCGCGGTTTTAGTGGTTCTTGGACGAACGGGTAGTGTTAGTAACGGGATTAACGATAGTTACTGGTTTTTATAGGATAACATTTTTCACTTTTATTATGGGTCGGATATTTAGTTTATTGTTTCGCAATTATAATCACTTCCTTTTGCCTGGGTGTGGAGATGGGCAAATCACGGTTTTGCCAAAAAATCCCGCGCGGGATTCGCAGATTGTTACCAAGATTACCGTAAGTTTCGGCTGGAATTATGGCATTGGCCCGAATTATCCCGTGCATCACGTGATGAATCCCGCGCTTGCCCATCACTACCTGGGTGAATTGCCCTTTATTCATAATAAACTCTCTTTTCTATTTACATGATGAATTAGTCTAGTTATCGAACATATCTAATTTATCTTATATATCGCATCTATTTCATATATGCTACTTATACGATATAGGAGATATATCAGATATATCGAATATATTTGACATATCTGACATTCGGGATTTACTCCACGTGATAACGGTCACGTTTTCGGATCTTACAATATAAATGCAAAGTGAATAGAAGTATAGGTCCGTCACTTCACTCCAGATAACAATAAAAACTACTACAGTATTATTGTGATGGCGATCTACCCATCTTGTTGTGGAAGATTATCGAAGAAACCAAACAATAGAGTTAACAAGAATATAGATTATTATGTCATTGTGGCGTGAAAAATCATTCGATTACTAGATCCAATCAGAATTAAAATTTTGCGGACGAACGCAAAACTTGAATTGAACGATACACTCCGTTTCACTACGTTCCTGGTATACACTTGTTATTTCATCACTCCATACTAATTAAAGGGCTCAATGATGGTTCTCTCTTGTTTGATTTAGGGCGTTCTCAAGCACTTCAATCAATAGATAAGAAGCAAAATTTTAACTACGTAGTCGGAAATTGAATAAACTAAATGGGTTAGTTACCATTTCGATAAAACTGAAGGTGCAACCCTTTTTTTTTATTGGGTTGTTTTCATTGGCAAAAATTTAACATCCGTATTTTGCACGCAAGTTGGTTTTCGAATAGTGCTCATTTTTTGTGCAACATCAAAATCACCAGTTAATCGCATTGAGGGAACTGCTGTTAACGGCTACATTAGGTAAGATATACCGGAGGTAAAATCCGAATTTTATTGACTAAATTCATTAAAATTTTTAAGTTAACCATAGTACTGTACATGTTATCAAATTCAAAATGACAATATTACCGAACGAATGCTTTTTTGAAATATTTAATAATTTTCGAACTGATTATAGAACTTTATTTTCATGCCTTCTTGTAAACCGTCGGTGGTGTAGAATCATTATACCAATATTATGGAGTGAGCCTACAAATTATTTAGATGATAAAAGATTTATAAGAATATATCTATTAGCATTAAATACTGAAGAGAAAGCTCTATTAATCCCATTTAAAATTAATCTTCCAAATTATCCAAGACCATTATTCGAGTACGAAAGTTATACTACAGCTATTGGTTTTCATTTTGATAATGGAGTTAAAAATTGGCTTAAAAATGAAAAATATAATGTCGAAAAATACAATGATAAATTTGTAAATGCCATCAAATTCTCTTTAGTTATAATGTTTCTGCGAGCAAGTAAGAATCTTAAACATTTAACACTTGATAATGCTATTGATAAAACAATATTAGAAAGTGCACTTTGCAAGAATACCACTCTGTCCTCTTTGAATCTTCAATATTATAATATTGGTCTAGAAGAAAGAAATATATTAGCAGATGCGCTTTGTAAGAACACTATATTGAAAGATTTAAGTCTTTACAGTAATAAACTCGGATCAATTGGAGGAAAAGTATTAGCGAATGCACTTTGCAAGAACACTACACTGACTTTTTTAAATATTAAATACAATAATCTCGGATCAGATGGAGGAATAGCATTAGCTGATGCACTTTGCAATAACACCACGTTGAAAATTTTGAATCTTTACGGTAATAAACTTGGTTTATTTGGAGGAAAAGCATTAGCAAGAGCACTTTGCAAAAATATCATGCTAACTTCTTTGAATCTTGGATATAATAATCTTGGATCAGAAGGGGGAAAAGCATTAGCAGATGCACTTTGCAATAATACCACGCTGACTTCCTTAAATATTAATTTTAATAACCTTGGATCAGATGGAGGAAAAGCACTTGCAGATGCACTTTGCAAGAATACCACGCTGACTTTTCTGAATGTTAATGATAATAATCTTGGATCAGAAGGAGGAAAAGCGTTAGCAGATGCACTGTGTAAGAACTCTACACTAACTTCTTTGAATATTAATTATAATAATCTCGGATCTGAAGGAGGAAAAGCTTTAGCAGATGCACTTTGTAAGAATGCCTCCCTGATTTTTTTGGATCTTAGCTTTAATAATCTGAGATCAGACGTTGGAAAAGCATTAGCAAATGCGCTTTGTAAAAACACTACATTGAAAGATTTGAGTCTTTACGGTAATAAACTCGGATCATTTGGAGGAAAAACATTAGCGAATACACTTTCCAAAAACAATATATTGACTTTGAATCTTGGTAATAATAGTTTTGGATCAGACGTTGGAAAAGCATTTGCAAGAATACCAAGCTGAATATTTGAATCTTTATTGTAATTATCTCGGATCATTTGGAAGAAAAGATTGGCAGATACGCTTTGCATAAGCACTATATTGACTTCTTTGAATATTGATAATAATGACATTGGGAAAAATATTTTTATATGTACTTTACAAAAATATCACGCTGACATGTTGAGTCCTTATAGTAATAATCTTGGACCAAAAGGTGAAAAAGTATTAGCAGATATACTTTGCAAGAAGACATCTTGAAAGAATTAGATATTCGTTATACATATATTAATTGTTGGAGCGAAGTGAAGGACTCGTAATTTTTTCAAATTCCGAATTTTTTGGATTCAATGTTTATCATGTGATCATAGAATAATTGGCTATTAATTGTTTAAACATATTATTGCAAATAAAAAATCTGGGACAGGTTATACAAATCTCCGAATTATAAATCCGACATTCAATACGAATTTCGAAAAGCA